>CAWUFW010018180.1:0-232072 GCA_963921515.1 Calotriton arnoldi
GTGGTAGGCATCCTGCCACCCCTGGGTGAGGGTGGTAGTAGTGGTAGGCATCCAGCCCCCTGGGTGAGGGTGGTAGTAGTGGTGGGCATCCTGCCCCCTGGCTAAGGGTGGTAGTAGTGGTAGGCATCCAGCCCCCTGGCTAAGGGTGGTAGTAGTGGTAGGCATCCAGCCCCCTGGGTTGGGGTGGTAGTAGTGGTAGGCATCCTGCCCCCTGGCTAAGGGTGGTAGTAGTGGTAGGCATCCTGCCACCCTGGCTAAGGGTGGTAGTAGTGGTAGGCATCCTGCCCCCGTGGGTGAGGGTGGTAGTAGTGGTGGGCATCCTGCCCCCTGGCTAAGGGTGGTAGTAGTGGTAGGCATCCAGCCCCCTGGGTTGGGGTGGTAGTAGTGGTAGGCATCCTGCCCCCTGGCTAAGGGTGGTAGTAGTGGTAGGCATCCTGCCCCCTGGCTAAGGGTGGTAGTAGTGGTAGGCATCCTGCCCCCTGGCTAAGGGTGGTAGTAGTGGTAGGCATCCTGCCACCCTGGCTAAGGGTGGTAGTAGTGGTAGGCATCCTGCCACCCTGGCTAAGGGTGGTAGTAGTGGTAGGCATCCTGCCCCCTGGCTAAGGGTGGTAGTAGTGGTAGGCATCCTGCCACCCTGGCTAAGGGTGGTAGTAGTGGTGGGCATCCTGCCCCCCTGGGTGAGGGTGGTAGTAGTGGTAGGCATCCTGCCCCCTGGGTGAGGGTGGTAGTAGTGGTAGGCATCCTGCCCCCTGGGTGAGGGTGGTAGTAGTGGTAGGCATCCAGCCCCCCTGGGTGAGGGTGGTAGTAGTGGTAGGCATCCTGCCACCCCTGGGTGAGGGTGGTAGTAGTGGTAGGCATCCAGCCCCCTGGGTGAGGGTGGTAGTAGTGGTGGGCATCCAGCCCCCTGGGTTGGGGTGGTGGCGCGCATTCAGGCCCCTGTGTGCATATGTGGCATTGGTGATGGGCATCCCGCCCCTATGGTGCTGCTGTTGCAAGTATATTCAGATTCCCAGTGTATGTGTGTGATGTGTCGTGTACGTGTTGTATGTGTTTTGTGGTTGGTGTCTGACTTACCTTCTGCGCCGTACGCGTCCGTGCCTGTTCCGGTAGTAGATGTAGAATATTGGTATGATCGGGACGAAGGGATTCATGGTTGGTTCGTGTCGTTCGTCCTTCTCGTTGCTTCGCGTCGTCCTCGTCGCTTGGCTTCGTCCTCGTCGCTTCGCTTCGTCCTCGTCGCTTCGCGTCGTCCTCGTCTGTGCTGTGTTCGTCTCGTAGCCGTGGATCGTGTTGTGGCGCGATTCGGAGCTTATGTGCGCCTCTCCCGGATGCTTTGACGTGCCGTGCGTAGCGACGGGTTCGGCGCGTACGGAAAGCGCATCGTACTTGTCCGGCCGGACGGGGCTGCATTTTCCCTTCCGTGCGACTCGATTCGGCGTTTCCGGATTCGCCTCGGTCGGAGAACAGGACCTGGTTTGGGTGAGTACGGCTCGGCCGGAATTTTTGCTGTTGTGCGCATCGTACTTGCTCGTTCGGTGTGCTGTACGGATCGGTCGGGAAACTGGCTTTCGCATGGCTTTTTTCCCGACCGAATGGTATTGGGTGCGCCTCCGACCGAGATCGGAATCGGCCCCTAAATAATATGCAAGAAGAATGCTTATATATATCCGCCCTAGTGGCAAGATCCTTAATTTTACAAAATTGGCGAAGCAAAAATGTACCTTCGTTTCAAGCATGGAGAGCAAAACTGTGTAAAGTCAAAGAACTAGAGAGGCGTTATGCACTAAGAACAGGATCTCTTAGGAAATTTGAGAAACGTTGGGGGCCTATAGGGAATTAATAAAAAAGATTTGGGTAACAGTATTGCTTTTGAGCAACCATACAACATATGGCCCTTTTTCGTTTAGAAACGCATGGTGAAAAATTCGATTGATATATGTATTTGTGTTTAGTTGTTTAATTCTATCTCATATTGAATATACGTACATGTCACTTTATACTTGTATACTGTGGAATAAGGAATTGTGCAATATCCGACTATATATAGAATCTGTGCTTTTTAAGTATATTAATTCTATTGTTTATAGAAGGTTGTATCTAGGTATTCTCGTTGGGTTGCTAAATGTAATTTATATTGAGCACGCATGCACACTGCACTTTATTTTGTTTTTATGCATAAGTGTCTATATTATATCATGATCTGAACTCTCAATAAAAAAATATATATAAATAAACCCCAAAATGTGCGACCTACTTGCTGAGCAGCAATGCCGAAACCACTGCTCTATAGAATTGCCTCTGCACAATATTTCACCACCCCATTAATCTTTGTAATGGTGCTGGTGGACCATCAGAAAAGTTGGCGACCAAAGGGCCAATTCGAAAATCGGCATGTGCTGAGTGTTGGTATGAGGGATCTGAGTCTTCCAGGATGCAATAGGACCAGGGCACGAGTCGGGGGTACACGCGGGTGGACGGCGTCCACCCGCTATTTTCACAGGGTGAACGCCGTCCACCCTGCCAAGAATTTGGGCCCTACCGAATAATGTGCTGAATTCGTCCCGGTGTAATTTCCAAACACCGGGGCACTTTCAGCAGCGCCTGCACGTTGTCTGCTTTCCATCTGCAACAAGCAACAACTGTGCAGGCGGGGACGGGGCTTTCTTATTTAAGACTCCTGCTGGGCCCATAACAAAGGCCGAATTTGAGGGGGTCATCAGGCCTCCTTTTGTGAGTCTCCTGGCTGAGAGCAGTCAGGAGCCTCACAATTAGATGCAAATGACGCGGAAGGAAAACAAATGTTAGCACTTCACACATACTAAAGAAGGGCAGCTTTTCACTTTGTTCAGTCCCCGTTTAGGAGATATGCATGCACTGTAAGAATGTCAAATGTGTTGGTCTTTCCCAGTATTTACACTCAGCAAATTGCATTTATATAGAGCTTACTTCACCTGAGGAGGCGTTGAAATAATTTAAGTACCACTATTTTTTCTTGTATAGCCCTACTCATCCCAATGCAGGGTGTCAGAGCGCTTTCCATCAACATGCGCATATTACCTGTACAATACATTATATAAGTGTGTAAATTAATGTACAGGATGTGTTAGATAAAACTGGGGGATTGCAAGGTGTAGAAGTCACATATCATCTTCCATAGCTCACTGTGCTATTATCCTCGCAATGCGCTCAAACGTACACATGATAGACCTGCTAAACATATATGTGAGGGCTTTAGATCTGATATCACTTCTTGTTTTGCCATTTCCTGTAAAGTCGTGGCTTGGGATGCCACTTTCTATGATGACAATTTCTGTGATGCCATGTGTGATGTCATGCGCTGTGATGTCGTGCGCTGTGATGTTGTGCGCCGTGATGTCGTGCGCCGTGATGTCGCGCGCCGTGATGTCACTTGCATACTGCCTAACTAGGTTAGTACCCCCACTTCTTTTTTTAGGGCTTGTGCCCTGAATAGGACCATGTAGGCGTTGCAGCAGGGTGTCACTTTAGCCGGTTGATGGACGAAGCACCTAGCAGCCACACAGAGCTGGTGCTCGGTAAACTTGGTAATGGTGTCCATGATGGTGTCTGGAGTTATTTTTGTTGTTTTAAGTTGTTGTATGCTAAGAGTATGTACAGCACACGGCCTCTGACAACAATACGATATAGGAGGGGTGGTAGAGAGGATAAAAAGAGCAGGGAGAAGAAGGATGACAATTTTAGCCCTAGGCTCTGAATGGAAGTAGGTTATCTTCAAGTTAGGAAACCCCTGAAATCAGAAGTTTCCTAATATGCATTTAACTAACTCACCTGTGGCATGACACTCACAAAGTAAGGGCAGATCTAGGTCCATTTGGCCGGAACCTCTTTCTTTACTACTTTTCTGTCTGCTCTAGAGCTAGTGTGCTAGGTGAAGCGTGGTGCTGAATACAACATCTACAACTTCAAATCATCAGCAGGAAGATGCACTTGCTTTTAAGGGCTCCTTATAGTGGGTTTCAAGGTAACTACCAAAGTTCCTGTTAAAAATATGAATATGTAGTCATTTCTCCATAATAATATGAATGAAAATGTGCACGCGGAAAACTGAGAGGTTCACAAAAGAAGAAGAAATCGTGACTACCCAGGAGGCTTTGGTGTTGCAATCAAAATCGTAAACATTTTCAACGAGTAGACAACAAAATAATGAAATCAGAAGCCCGGAACCCTTTCACGATGGGACGGTTTAAAACTTGGTATTCTTCAAAGACAACGTGTATAATATTTTAAAAAATAAAATATTAACTTATGGCGGTATTATTCTAAAGTATTTGCTCAGAAATTCTCAGACACAAAATATAATCCAGTAGTAATACACTCCCAGTGGACGTTGCTAACAGGTAGTTATATTTCGATCAGTACTGTCAAGATCCTGTTTGGAAAAAATTCAAAAAAGTAAACCAGGTGTGAAATTGTGATTTAAGTCAGCAGATGTCAAATAACAAATGTTTCCCAACTGCTTAGGAAAAGCCTTGCATGGAAACGTAGATGGTCGCTGTCTTTCAGTTTCACACCTGACATTCACAGTTTCTATGGCAACTGGGCCTCGTTGTGCGTGGCAATCACAGTCCTGCTTGAATAATGTAATTCTGTTTTACCAGAAGCACACTGATGCATACGGCAGTGAGCAAATTTCAGTTTTGCATCCGGAATATGGTGCATAATTGCGTTCGCAGCTTTACAACAATAGATTTTTCCAATTTGTGGCAGAAACGTTCACCTTCATAGCACAAAACAAAAAGATGCTCACCTGTTGGATCATGTGTGAAGAGGTGGAGTACACAGAGGATCTGCTGATTATGTACCAGAATTACACCCAAAAAAGGGGCACAGTATTTGACAGTTGGTATAAAACACTACTGTAATGTCCCATTGAATACATATACAACCTTTTTTATGAACTATGAAAAAGGTTAAATACCCAATGTATAATTTCTGGCTGTAAAAATCATCAATAAATCACCTCAGCAGACTTGTTGTCAAGAAGCAGTCACCCTTGCGTGGTTGCGTTTGTGCTGGCTGGAGCAAAAGCCGAAACACTGAAGAAATACGTTTGAGCCTGTAAAGGGAGGTCTAGAGTGACTGTCACGTAGAACGTCTAAAAACAATAGACCATTTATAGGACAATTTTCGCGCAGATTGGCTACCCTACCATAGTTTTAACAGGCATGTTTTAACTAAACTACTGTATCCTAACAGCAAATTATACATTATGTACCTCTTTCCTTGACATAGTCCCCTTCCTCCTGCCACCAAACCCGCCCCCTCCCCCGTTTTTATCACACTCCCTGTAGCTGACCTGCCCCGTTCTCCCTCTGGATTCCCTCTTCCTATCCCGTCTTCTCCTGCTAGTGGACCGACCCATCTGCTTAACCACTCCAGTTCCCTCTAATACATTATGCCATCTCTCCCTCGTTGGGTATCGTTCTGTGTTCATCCTCCTTCATTCTTCCCCATTACATTGTATCCCATTTTGGTTGGGGGCATGTTTCTGGAATATTGTTGAGTGACTATCTTTCTGGTTTTTCAATTTTACAGCATAGTGCAAGTGTAAAAATGTTGAAACGGGTGCCCGTAGGAAAACTATCTTTTTTCCGTGGTCACCCCTGTTTTCTTGCCTATTGTTGGCTTTAGAACTCTGTGCACTTATCCTTGTTCAATAAACTAACTATAGCTACTAAACACATCCCTCCGCCCAGTTACAACATATCCCGGGATGAACATCTAGCACTTAAATCTCTTGCCAGTAGTAAAAATCTGACCATTAAATGCTGTGACAAGGGTGGAGGCATAGTTGTATTAGACAGTGACCAATATGTCTCCAAAATGGAAGAGATGTTGAATGACAGATGTCACTACATCCCCATCAAAAGAGACCCTACTAAAAATGTGCAAATATCAGTGCTTCGAATTACCACACAAGCACTTGACCAGAACCTGATCTGTGAAAAAGAATGGCAATACCTCAACATCAAACAGCCTAAGATGGCAGCCATTTATGGGGTACCTAAAATACATAAACACACTCAAGACCCCCCATATAGACCCATAGTCACCACTATCGGTTCGGTCACTGAGCCCTTATCAAAATACATAGATACTATCCTGCGGCCCTTCATCTCCAAAATTCCATCATATATCTCTGACACACGAGATATTATCACAAAGGTAGAAAATCTTTCATTTAACGCTTCAAGTCAAACTTTCGTAACTATGGATATAGAGGCTCTATATTCTAACATACCACAGACTGAAGCCATTGAAGCGGTCACTTGGTTCATGGACATTTTTAACATTGACTGCCCCAGACTGTTCATCATTGAATGCCTACGTATTGTCCTCACGGAGAATACGTTCGAATTCAATGGTTCCCTTTTTAAACAAACAAAGGGAGTAAGCATGGGGGCTTCCTGTGCTCCGACAGTAGCAAACATCTATATGGCTCTATATGAAAAACGCTACATCTACAATGAGATTGCCCCATTTAGTGAGTCTGTGTATCTGTGGTCCAGATACATAGATGATGTCTTTTTTATCTGGACAGCTGACCCTGAAACTATTACTGAGTTTGTATCTTGGCTCAATCTCTGTGACATTAACATCAAATTCACAGCCAATCGTAGTAACACCAAGGTAGAATTTCTAGACATAACAATACAGAATAAAGACAACCTTTTGGAGGTTGACCTGTACATCAAGCCCACAGCCCGCAATACTCTTTTGCACTTTGACAGTTTTCACCCGCAGATGCAAAAGTCCAGTATACCTTTTGGACAGTTCCTGCGGCTTCGCAGGAATTGTACCAATGTCCAGGATTTTGACATTCGAGCCGCAGATATGAAAACAAAATTCCTAGCTCGTGGATATCCCAGAAGATTGATACGTGATTCCTATAAACGGGCACGCTTCTATGACAGGCAACACCTCCTTACACCTCAAGCTAAAAACCCTATCTCTAGGTTAGTATTCGTAACCAGACATTCAACGATGAATGAAAAAATCCGCCATATAATCAACTCCAATTGGCATATTCTCAACGCTACGAAATCTAAAGTAAATGCATTGCCCAAGCCTCTTTTTGCGTACAGGAAAAGCAAAAATTTGAAAGATCTTATTGTTCAATCCCGTATGCCTAACAAATCGAACCATACCGCCCAATCCTCCATCCAAGGACAACAATTTCCCACGGGCAATTTCAAATGCATGACCTGTGTGGCATGCCAATTCGCTATTGAGACGAAAGATTTCTCGTTCAATAACATCAATTTATCTCTGAAAACCTTGACAAATTGTAAAACTTCAAACATCATTTACTTGATTATGTGCCCATGTAATCAAGGCTATGTGGGCGAAACAGCACGTACTATGTCCACTAGGCTAACGGAACATAGATCAGCTATCCGTACCCACAAATTGCAGGCTCCGTTAGTGCAACACTATATGGACCAACAACACACTCCCGATGAAATACGTTGGCTCAAATTAGAGAAAATCCGCACGAATACCAGCACTCTCATCACTAACATACGTAAATGTCGAGAAGTCTATTGGATATTCTTATTGAACACGTATTTGAATGGGATGAACAATGAAATCCCTTGGGACCAGGTTCTCAAACACAATCCTGGCTGATCTGCATTTATCTACACTTATGCCCTCTAGGGCGCAGACTATTGACTTTTGTCCATATAGTGTTGTGGTATTGGCATCTCCGTGCCTACTGGGTAGTTTCATGAGATGCTAATTGATCTATTTATGAAGAGTGACCCATTACCATATATATGGGACCTTTCACCAATTGCTTTCTTTTTTGTTTTTTTGTAGCATCGCATAGTTTTCAATTTTTATTTATTGTTCCCAGGTATGTCAGCTTCACACAGTAATGTATGTGCTGTATTTTCTCCAGTCTGTTCTGTTATACCTGGTTCACAGTATCACATTTTGAATGGTAACCTCTTCTGGCCCACTCTAAGATGGCCACTATAACTTGTTCACAAAAGGTATTTACGCATAATTCAATACGGCGACGATAACTTTTCCATAAAGTGTATCACGCGCTGACCTTCCCTCATTGTTCACCTTTTAAGCAACCGTGTTCATGATGCCTAGCTTGTTATGTTACACTTGGCTTATCAGTATCCCGCAATGAACAGTAACTTTTTACGGTCCATTTCAATATGGCGATGAGTATTCTTTCTTTGAGTGCATATCACGCAGTCCACTTTCTATGTTCTTTCCCTGAATGATTACGTCAATGCCGTCCCGGGTTGGCGCGTATTCTCCAACGATATGGTTTAAATAGCCAGTATTTTCCGGCGTGCAACACACGTCGCCTCAGTTTAACTGCAGACTCTGCCCATGGAGCCCTTTAGACGCACGGGAGCATGATTTAAAGACCGGGAACAAAGTAACCTTGGCGCCCATCCGTATGGATTTCCCCCAGTGATCTGGCCCCCCGTTTTGCCTGGCACTAAAGGTAAGAACCAGCCTGCCACAGTTCCCTTTTTCTTAAGCACCAATGTTAGATCTTCCGTTACATTGCGGTATCATTTTAACTTTGAGTCACTCTTTTTGCCTACAGCATAATCCTAGTTGTTGCATAACCGTCATCCGCCTCCCAATATAACTGTTATCGACGGCAAGTTCCAGGCTATGTGAGTCCCTCTTTCTTCGTTTCTCTCCTTACTCTTATGCTACATTCCCTGTTTTATTTTGGTAGCATGTTTACCATTACCTTTATTTTGTTTTCAGCTATACCCTGAGCCTTTGGTCATTACTTGAGCGTATAGACGCCGGTCATAATCTTCCAAACATATCAGAGCGAATACCTTACTAATCCATTGGTAAGAACCAGTCCTCATTGTCCTTTGCCCCTTTTATTAGTTGTACCTAAATTAGGCCCCATATCATAATGGTACACTGAACCGATAGGAACCATATCAATTTTTTAACTGGGTTATTCAGAGCCTTTTGATTCTACTTTAAGCATGTAGCATACCAGATGCACGCTTCCAATTATGTTTATTGGGTACCATCTACACTAATTCCTTAAATGTATGTGTATACTACTAGGATCTATATGCCCCTTAAATCATTAATAAGATCGTTTTCACGCTGTACGCTGGGCACACATTATCTTTCTATCGCCTTACTGCCATTATGTGTTACACATCCTTATCATATTTGCGGTCACTATGAGAACTTCTCAGCTATACCATTCATATATTTTACATAAGATTAAGGTATACCTCCTTTCCTTAATCTTTGAATGATTTGGCGAGATAGATACAAGCTCCATAAAATCTTTTTTAGATTAGTGTTTAACCTTATACATCTTATATCGTTTAGACGCAGTGTGTCACTTTACAGCGGACCACGGTCACCCTCGAAGTGAAATTTGCATCATTTACCCCCTGATCATTCTACCTGAATGAGAGGACTCCATACCTTATAGACTCCATTCAAGCGCTGGACTTCCACTTACCATTGGTAAATGTCCCCTGCATGATCAACAGTTCTTTTATCCCTTCTTTTTTTACCTTTTCCTTACCAGTGTAGATACAGTTCATTTATGTACCTACTTTTACCCCGTCTTGCTGTCTCCATACAGAACCATTTTTTCCAGTCTGAGGTTCCATATTATCCCCAATAATAAACACTATGAGTTTCAACGAGGTACATAAAGATTACCTACTTGAGAAATCTATTTATATCACAGAACCACTGGATTAACAATACGCACTATTCCTTCTATTCACTCCTAATGTCAAAATCTTTCACAGATTTTATCTTGGTTTTTATTTTTATTTTTGGGACATCGTCTTTTCATCTAATCTCCCACTTTTTGGTGTCTTTGGTACTGTTAGTCCCGCTCTATCTCTTGGTGATGGATATCTAGTAAATATGGCACATTGTTAAATCGTATTATTAAATATGTGTTTTTGTTAGTTATAACTGGCTTGCAATTAGTGTTTTTTTAATCCCTCAGTCCTCTTGGACTGAGTTTCATCTTTTCTAAGCATTTTGGTAGCCAACATTGTAATAGGACCGTTTTTCTTTTTTTTTTAAATTTGATTCATGTTTTGTTTGTACATGCACCCTCTCTCTAGGTTTCAGTTTTTTTGTACATGGCTTCCTGATGAAGGCACACAGCCGAAACGCGTGTAGGACACAGATTTCCAAAAGCCATGCCAGAAATGATTGTCCTCTGAATATATTAATATGATTATTTTTGTCTGTATGTTTATGATATCAACTGTATTTTGTTAAACAACTCCCCATATATCAATGAGTGACACTGTGTATACTATACATGATATTTGGTCAATGCAAGAATTTCTTCTCTGTCATTTGACCTTTTGAACCCAGTGTAAACATACATACAGAGGACTATATGTTTTATCCTTGTTTGTGTATTTAGTCTTAATTATTTATAAAAAATAATAATAAAAAATATTTTTGATACTACTGAACAGAGGTTGCATGTATATATTTTTTATATTGTTCAGGTCCATTATTATTTCCATTGTTCCTAAAATTGTGATATTTACATACTAGTTATTTTCCCTGATTTAGGAACTTGTGTCAGGGGTACCCCTTTCCTTACACACTTATCCTTGATAACCAGGAGTAGAGTGCCCTTGTTCCTCCTTTTAAACATGATTAAGTTGGCTTATTCCAAATTGTCACATTCAAGTTGCCTCTACATCCCTTGTATACGGTGTAGAAAGTGCACCTAGACCTGAAAGTTAAATTCCACCTGTGGACTACAGCACCTATTGTGCCATTGTAAGAAATTGGGTTACTGGTTGAGGGGGTGTGAAAACCTTCTTGAACAGTAACCACAATTCTGCTCAGGGTGAAGTGACAAGCAGTCCCTAAATTAACCTGTGCTCAACCCTCGGGTAGCTTGGCACAGAGCAGGTAGGCTTAACTGAGACACAACATGTAAAGTATTTGTGCAAGACTTCAAACACTAAAAGAGTGAAAACACCCTACAAAAGGAGCCCACAGCAGAGCTTCAAAAACAAAATGGCAAAACCCCAATACGTAGAACCAGAGATATTCAATTTTGAAGATTTTAGAGAAAATATCACCAAAAGGCGTAAAGTGCCAACTGTGGATATCTGGTTGCACCAGATCAGGCACACAGCCGAAACGCGCGTAGGACACAGATTTCCAAAAGCCATGCCAGAAATGATTGTCCTCTGAATATATTAATATGATTATTTTTGTCTGTATGTTTATGATATCAACTGTATTTTGTTAAACAACTCCCCATATATCAATGAGTGACACTGTGTATACTATACATGATATTTGGTCAATGCAAGAATTTCTTCTCTGTCATTTGACCTTTCGAACCCAGTGTAAACATACATACAGAGGACTATATGTTTTAGGCTTGTTTGTGTATTTAGTCTTAATTATTTATAAAAAATAATAATAACAAATATTTTTGATACTACTGAACAGAGGTTGCATGTATATGTTTTTTATATTGTTCAGGTCCATTATTATTTCCATTGTTCCTAAAATTGTGATATTTACATACTAGTTATTTTCCCTGATTTAGGAACTTGTGTCAGGGGTACCCCTTTCCTTACACATATTGTCTCCACAGCCTGTCTGTGCGGGGATTGAGCTCTTTCTTTCTCTCTTTTTTCTACTCTAATTGACAAGCCTTTGATTATTTGTCTCATATTCTTTCTTATCTTTCCTTTTGTATTGGTTTTTGTTCACAGTTTTTTCTTCTTTTTTGTATGTTGACACCTAAGTTATCAGTATAATTTGTGAAGTCTGTTCTTGTTTACTGTGTTGAGTTTCCTTGGTGACTCGTCCTGAGTTATTTATTTAATAATCACTTGTATTATCGTTTCACCAATCCTTTTAGGAGTGAGCTGTTTCACATCCTTTTTTAGCAGACTAAGTCATGGACAAACTGCTGACGTTTGGGTTTTCAGATGAAGACTTTGCTTCTTTAGTGGGATCAACCAGCTCAGGTAACAGTTTAACTACCACCACTGTACAAGATAATGGGGACATCCAAAAACTTACATCATTAAAAAAGAAAAACAAACGTACAGAACTACACGGGCAGTTTATGCTCGAGTACCTGAAAGCCGGAGTGATTCCGCAAGGCCTGAGGGTACGCAATATACCCGGTCTATTCGTTCAAATCTGTAAATTTTTGGAGCGGTGGACACTTATAGCCAATAGGTGTTCCCGGGATCTCATGATCCTAATTATTGAAATGGCCAAAGAGTTGGTCCAAACACTCCTACAAGAAATTCTAGAACTAGAAGCCAAAATCAAAAATTCACAAGTAGTAGAAGAAGCCATAAAAAAGCTAGAAGAGGTCGATAAAGATATTAATTCTTACAATGAATATCTACTTAAAAGAAAAACGGATAAACTTAAAAAAGACATTAGATACTTCAGCCAGGAAAAGGTTTATCCTTACCTGGCGGACAATTTCTACCAACCAGAATCGAATGGAGATAAACAAGACCAACCTACATACAATAGACCACCCAGAAAAATAACAACTTTTTCCGATACTTCGGACTCGGAGGGTGAAACTAACGGTCACTATCAGGACTCAGGCCTAGGGAGAAGCATGACAGGGACCCCCAGACTAACTCGCCCCCCTTTTTTAGCCAGGCGCGGGAACCAACAAACCCGCTGGCGGACCAGATACCAACCCAGGTTCAGGGGCAATTACCAACAGCAACAGAACCACCTATACCCTCCACATCAGGATTATCAGCAAGGTCAGGATTCATACCAAAACCAGGACCAATACCTGGTAACGAGGAATGCACGATACTGGCGCGACTGAAGGAAATCCCAATCTTCAATCTTAGCAGTCATACTCTAGACCAAGCCACTGAAAATCTTCTCACTAAAGGTCTCTCCTTTGTGCCGCACAGTAACATCAACAGGTTTGAAATTTTCAAAGATTTAATGATCTTTTTTCGTAAAATCAGACTCCAAAGCTTTTTTTCAGGACAGGACAATCAGTTTGAAAATAATGACAATTGGTCAGGCCTAAAACCTGCCTCCACTTTTCTCCCCACCCTGGAACAAGTGGGACCGGAAATATCTATTTTTGAACACGTGGTGTTCAATAAACTAACTATAGCTACTAAACACATCCCTCCGCCCAGATACAACATATCCCGGGATGAACATCTAGCACTTAAATCTCTTGCCAGTAATAAAAATCTGACCATTAAATGCTGTGACAAGGGTGGAGGCATAGTTGTATTAGACAGTGACCAATATGTCTCCAAAATGGAAGAGATGTTGAATGACAGATGTCACTACATCCCCATCAAAAGAGACCCTACTAAAAATGTGCAAATATCAGTGCTTCGAATTACCACACAAGCACTTGACCAGAACCTGATCTGTGAAAAAGAATGGCAATACCTCAACATCAAACAGCCTAAGATGGCAGCCATTTATGGGGTACCTAAAATACATAAACACACTCACGACCCCCCATATAGACCCATAGTCACCACTATTGGTTCGGTCACTGAGCCCTTATCAAAATACATAGATACTATCCTGCGGCCCTTCATCTCCAAAATTCCATCATATATCTCTGACACACGAGATATTATCACAAAGGTAGAAAATCTTCCATTTAACGCTTCAAGTCAAACTTTGGTAACTATGGATATAGAGGCTCTATATTCTAACATACCACAGACTGAAGCCATTGAAGCGGTCACTTGGTTCATGGACATTTTTAACATTGACTGCCCCAGACTGTTCATCATGAATGAATGAATGAAGGAGCACTTATAGAGCGCATGGTTACCCGGAGGCATCCCAGCGCTATGACACCCTAAAGAACTGTAATAGCAATGAAATTATGGAAAGAGGAAGGTTTTCAGCAGTTTTCTGAACTTGAGATAATCTGGTTCAGAACGTATGTGGAGGGGAAGACCATTCCAGAGTTTGGATGCATTATACGTAAACATTCGACCTCCACTACGTGATCGTTTAATCTTAGGAACTAGGACCAAACCTTTGTTGTTAGATCTAAGAGCCCTAGTAGGCACATAAGGTTGAATCCAGGAACTGATCAAGGAAGAGCCCTTGCCAGAAAGTATCTTGTGGGTGATACATAGGGACTTAAATTGGATTCTTTCCTGAACAGGGAGCCAATGTAAAGTAGCGAGTGCGGGTTTTGCCGAGGAGCGTTTGGAAATGTTCATCAGCATGCGCGCTGCACAATTTTGTGCGGTTTGAAGAATTTTAATGGTGCCCTGCGGGGCTCCCAGGTACAAAGCGTTAGCATAGTCCAATCTTGATAGGATAAGGGCTTGGACCAACACCCGTCTAGCTATAAAAGGTAACAAGGGAAGGATTTTTCTGATCATTCTTAAAAGGCTATAACAACAAGCTGCAACTGTGCGCGCTTGAGCCTTAAAATCAAGGTTGCGGTCAAGCCAAGCCCCAAGACTTTTGATTTGTTCTTTGGGGGCCGGGGGGGGACCTAAAACGCTGGGCCAGAGAAGATCAATATTTCGAGGAGCAGACTTCCCCAACAACATAAGTTCAGTTTTTGATCCGTTAAGTTTCAAAAAGGAATGATTCATCCATTCAGAGACTTTCTCTAGACAGGTGAATAAATCACATTCCTGTTGGTTATTTTGTTTCATAGAGATGACTAACTGCGTGTCGTCCGCATACGTCACGATATGGACCCCGAAAGGACATACTATTTCAGCTAACGATCGCATGTACACATTGAACATGGTGGGACTAAGGGAGGATCCCTGAGGAACGCCACATTTCAGAGGAATTTGTTTTGAGGAACATTCGTCTTCAAAAACTGTGAACACCCTGTTTTGTAGGAAAGACTGGAACCATTTTAAGGCTGATCCAGTCACACCTGCCTCTCTAAGTCTTTGAATCATTAAACTATGATTAACAGTATCGAAGGCTGCGCTGAGATCCAATAATAAGATGGCAGCGCAGCCTCCATTATCAAGAGTCCTCCTTGTTTCCTCTACTACAGCCAAAAGGGCCGTTTCTGTGCCCTGTTGGGGTCTGAATCCAGTCTGTGTAGGATGGAGACCCTTGTTGTTTTCCAGGAAAGCTGATAAAATAGAATTAATATACTTCTCAGCTAACTTACTTATTCCCGGTAGTAAGGAAATAGGTCGGTAATTTCCCCAGTTTTCCGGGTCAAGGCTGGGTTTTTTTAGCAGCGCCCTGACCCTTGCATGTTTCCATTGGGATGGCACAATGGCTGTCTTGAGTGAGGAGTTTATCATCTCCAGTATAGCTGGTGACACAGCCTCTGCGATTTGATGGAGAATGGTAGGAGGGGCAGGGTCTAAGGGGGAGCCCGATTTTAGCTCTCTCAAGAGTCCTTGAAGAGTGGTAAGATCAAGGGGCGGAAATTCCTCAAGCAAAATTGACGATTCCGAGGTGAAAGTAGCGGTGCCTACGTATTGTCCTCACGGAGAATACTTTCGAATTCAATGGTTCCCTTTTTAAACAAACAAAGGGAGTAAGCATGGGGGCTTCCTGTGCTCCGACAGTAGCAAACATCTATATGGCTCTATATGAAAAACGCTACATCTACAATGAGATTGCCCCATTTAGTGAGTCTGTGTATCTGTGGTCCAGATACATAGATGATGTCTTTTTTATCTGGACAGCTGACCCTGAAACTATTACTGAGTTTGTATCTTGGCTCAATCTCTGTGACATTAACATCAAATTCACAGCCAATTGTAGTAACACCAAGGTAGAATTTCTAGACATAACAATACAGAATAAAGACAACCTTTTGGAGGTTGACCTGTACATCAAGCCCACAGTTCGCAATACTCTTTTGCACTTTGACAGTTTTCACCCGCAGATGCAAAAGTCCAGTATACCTTTTGGACAGTTCCTGCGGCTTTGCAGGAATTGTACCAATGTCCAGGATTTTGACATTCGAGCCGCAGATATGAAAACAAAATTCCTAGCTCGTGGATATCCCAGAAGATTGATACGTGATTCCTATAAACGGGCACGCTTCTATGACAGGCAACACCTCCTTACACCTCAAGCTAAAAACTCTATCTCTAGGTTAGTATTCGTAACCAGACATTCAACGATGAATGAAAAAATCCGCCATATAATCAACTCCAATTGGCATATTCTCAACGCTACGCAATCTAAAGTAAATGCATTGCCCAAGCCTCTTTTTGCGTACAGGAAAAGCAAAAATTTGAAAGATCTTATTGTTCAATCCCGTATGCCTAACAAATCGAACCATACCGCCCAATCCTCCATCCAAGGACAACCATTTCCCACGGGCAATTTCAAATGCATGACCTGTGTGGCATGCCAATTCGCTATTGAGACGAAAGATTTCTCGTTCAATAACATCAATTTATCTCTGAAAATCTTGACAAATTGTAAAACTTCAAACATCATTTACTTGATTATGTGCCCATGTAATCAAGGCTATGTGGGCGAAACAGCACGTACTATGTCCACTAGGCTAACGGAACATAGATCAGCTATCCGTACCCACAAATTGCAGGCTCCGTTAGTACAACACAATATGGACCAACAACACACTCCCAATGAAATACGTTGGCTCATATTAGAGAAAATCCGCACGAATACCAGCACTCTCAACACTAACATACGTAAATGTCGAGAAGTCTATTGGATATTCTTATTGAACCGTATTTGAATGGGATGAACAATGAAATCCCTTGGGACCAGGTTCTCAAACACAATCCTGGCTGATCTGCATTTATCTACACTTATGCCCTCTAGGGCGCACCCTATTGACTTTTGTCCATATAGTGTTGTGGTATTGGCATCTCCGTGCCTACTGGGTAGTTTCATGAGATGCTAATTGATCTATTTATGAAGAGTGACCCATTACCATATATATGGGACCTTTCACCAATTGCTTTCTTTTTCGTTTTTTTGTAGCATCGCATAGTTTTCAATTTTTATTTATTGTTCCCAGGTATGTCAGCTTCACACAGTAATGTATGTGCTGTATTTTCTCCAGTCTGTTCTGTTATACCTGGTTCACAGTATCACATATTGAATGGTAACCTCTTCTGGCCCACTCTAAGATGGCCACTATAACTTATTCACAAAAGGTATTTACGCGTAATTCAATACGGCGACGATAACTTTTCCATAAAGTGTATTTCGCGCTGACCTTCCCTCATTGTTCACCTTTTAAGCAACCGTGTTCATGATACCTAGCTAGTTATGTTACACTTGGCTTATCAGTATCCCGCAATGAACAGTAACTTTTTACGGTCCATTTCAATATGGCGATGAGTATTCTTTCTTTGAGTGCATATCACGCAGTCCACTTTCTATGTTCTTTTCCTGATTGACTACGTCAATGCCGTCCCGGGTTGGCGCGTATTCTCCAACGATACGGTTTAAATAGCCAGTATATTCCGGCGTGCAACACACGTCGCCTCAGTTTAACTGCAGACTCTGCCCATGGAGCCCTTTAGACGCACGGGAGCATGATTTAAAGACCGGGAACGAAGTAACCTTGGCGCCCATCCGTATGGATTTCCCCCAGTGATCTGGCCCCCCGTTGTGCCTCTCTAACTACTGGCACTAAAGGTAAGAACCAGCCTGCCACAGTTCCCTTTTTCTTAAGCACCAATGTTAGATCTTCCGTTACATTGCGGTATCATTTTAACTTTGAGTCACTCTTTTTGCCTACAGCATAATCCTAGTTGTTGCATAACCGTCATCCGCCTCCCAATATAACTGTTATCGACGGCAAGTTCCAGGCTATGTGAGTCCCTCTTTCTTCGTTTCTCTCCTTACTCTTATGCTACATTCCCTGTTTTATTTTGGTAGCATGTTTACCATTACCTTTATTTTGTTTTCAGCTATACCCTGAGCCTTTGGTCATTACTTGAGCGTATAGACGCCGGTCATAATCTTCCAAACATATCAGAGCGAATACCTTACTAATCCATTGGTAAGAACCAGTCCTCATTGTCCTTTGCCCCTTTTATTAGTTGTACCTAAATTAGGCCCCATATCATAATGGTACACTGAACCGATAGGAACCATATCAATTTTTAACTGGGTTATTCAGAGCCTTTTGATTCTACTTTAAGCATGTAGCATACCAGATGCACGCTTCCAATTATGTTTATTGGGTACCATCTACACTAATTCCTTAAATGTGTGTGTATACTACTAGGATCTATATGCCCCTTAAATCATTAATAAGATCGTTTTCACGCTGTACACTGGGCACACATTATCTTTCTATCGCCTTACTGCCATTATGTGTTACACATCCTTATCATATTTGCGGTCACTATGAGAACTTCTCAGCTATACCATTCATATATTATACATAAGATTAAGGTATACCTCCTTTCCTTAATCTTTGAATGATTTGGCAAGATAGATACAAGCTCCATAAAATCTTTTTTAGATTAGTGTTTAACCTTATACATCTTATATCGTTTAGACCCAGTGTGTCACTTTACAGCGGACCACGGTCACCCTCGAAGTGAAATTTGCATCATTTACCCCCTGATCATTCTACCTGAACGAGAGGACTCCATACCTTATAGGCTCCATTCAAGCGCTGGACTTCCACTTACCATTGGTAAATGTCCCCTGCATGATCAACAGTTCTTTTATCCCTTCTTTTTTTACCCTTTCCTTACCAGTGTAGATACAGTTCATTTATGTACCTACTTTTACCCCGTCTTGCTGTCTCCATACAGAA
Source organism: Calotriton arnoldi (assembly GCA_963921515.1). NCBI lineage: Eukaryota > Metazoa > Chordata > Amphibia > Caudata > Salamandridae > Calotriton > Calotriton arnoldi. The sequence continues at coordinate 18,800 of CAWUFW010018180.1, forward strand.
CCATTTTTCCAGTCTGAGGTTCCATATTATCCCCAATAATAAACACTATGGGGTCGATTCCAATTCGGGCCGGAAAACGTACCGACCGACTCGGAGCCGGAATTCATTCCGACCGACACGTACCGGTGCAGCCCGACCCACAAAGTACGATGAGAAGCGTGCAAAATCCGACCGACTCGTACAGAACACAAGCCGAACGACCGAGCCGCGCGGAAAACAGCTATCCGCCGGAAAACCACGCGAATTGAACCGACCGACACGCACCAGGAAGAATCCCGAACGAAACGTACCCGCGAACTCCTACCCGCCAAGTACGATGCAACGCGTGGAAAACACGACCGAGTCGCACGGAGCCCAAGCCGTACGACCGACACGCATACAAAACTGCGAGCCGCAGCAACCCAATACACCGCGACCGACGCGTACGCAGCATAGAAAACAGCACAAACACAGCGTGAACGACTCGGAGAAGCTCGTACGAGACAACTGCAGGGTCCGACTCGGTCACAAGAACGTCTCCTACATGCACAAAAAGTACAAAGGGAAAAACACACAAAAAAGGCCAAACAAGCAATTACAAAGGCAATAAATACTGGGGTGGGGGACAGGGAACAAAGACACACCCACAACTCCACCCATATAAAGGACACAAATCCCTACCATGATCCTTTGCAAATTCAAATTACCTGCCAGCACTCAACAGACAGCAACCACACACCCACCCACAACTCATCCATCACACAAGCCACACACCATCAGCACCTCAACAAATAGCACCCTCACATACACCCAGCAAAACACACACTCACACACCCTCACCTGCACACCAACACACACATCACTCACCATCACCACCCTTCACCATGCCCCCAAAGAAGAATCAAAAGTTCCTAGATAGTGAATTGGAAGTCCTGGTAGATGAGATCCTCAGGGTAGAGCCACAGCTGTTTGGTACACTGGTCCAACAGACCCCCATGTCGCAGAAAACCAAGATGTGGGAGAGGATTGTCGACAGGGTGAATGCACAATCACCATGTTTGCGCACAAAGGGAGACATCCAGAACAGGTGGTATGACGTGCGCAGGAGAGTCAGGGACCTGTTGAAGAAGGACTACCTCTTGAGCCAACACACCGGCAGTGGCCCTCCTGCCAAACCAGTATACCTCAGGCCCTGGGAGGAGAAGGTGCGGGCCATCCTACAACCAGTGAGCGTATATGGACTAGAAAACATCCCAGAGCCTGGTGAGTACACAACAAATCTACACAATATTGTGCGACAATACACACACATCACTGTCATAGGGAGAGTCAAACCATGCACCCTTAGCAAATACACAGCAACCAGAACAGAATCATCCCAAAATGTGTATGTCAGTCAGATAAACACAACACATGCCATCTCATAGTGATATGTAACTGTGTCATCACATATACGAACACAACTACAACTACAGCTAGGCAGTAGCACAAATATAACTAACAAACACATCCAGACATGTAGCCACCACTACAACACCACCTCACAGTGAAGCCCACTGAAAGGAAGGAATCCTGTGTATGCTGGGCAAGTCAGTGTAGCCAATAGCATCATGGGAGTCGTAGTCACAGATATTGCCCACCCTCACAATGCGCACATCAACACCACCATGAACCATGCTCACATCACAGGGAGTGGAAAACAACTGACAAGATGGCTGACACTGGCTACTGCTGTGGGGAGCACAAGGTCCTGCTGGCAACTGTGCACCAACCAACAGCAGGACACCACTGACTGACATCCTGAAAGACAACTTGCACTCCCTGCAACGGAAGCACGTTCCATGGTGGAAAATCTGGCTGAGTGGGAAGGAGGACTGACAGCATTGACCATAGTTACCAGCAGCTCCACTCACACACACCCCTAACACAAACTCCACACAACTCACCTGGGAGAATGCATTGCCTCACACTCTAATCAAATATCCCACAAAGAATCACAACCCTGGGTCATGCAGTGTGAAGCACAGGGACACACATGGGACTTGTAGCAAAATTAACCCCAGGATAACACTGTCAGCCATCTTGTCAGCACAGGCACACAACCCCACAGGGAAGCAGAGTCAAAAGGAAGGAAGCATGGGCATGCTGGGAAGGGGGGTGGAGGCAATAGCATGATGGGAGTGGTAGTCACAGCCCAACATCCCCCACCCGCATGGCCCAGCAAGCTCACACCAAAGCATGCACACCTACCAGGGAGTGAAAAGCCACATCAAAGGCCAACACACAAAAAAAGGCCAAACAAGCAATTACAAAGGCAATAAATACTGGGGGGGGGACAGGGAACAAAGACACACCCACAACTCCACCCATATAAAGGACACAAATCCCTACCATGATCCTTTGCAAATTCAAATTACCTGCCAGCACTCAACAAACAGCAACCACACACCCACCCACAGCTCATCCATCACACAAGCCACACACCATCAGCACCTCAACAAATAGCACCCTCACATACACCCAGCAAAACACACACTCACACACCCTCACCTGCACACCAACACACACATCACTCACCATCACCACCCATCACCATGCCCCCAAAGAAGAATCAAGAGTTCCTAGATAGTGAATTGGAAGTCCTGGTAGATGAGATCCTCAGGGTAGAGCCACAGCTGTTTGGTACAGTGGTCCAACAGACCCCCATGTTGCAGAAAACCAAGATGTGGGAGAGGATTGTCGACAGGGTGAACGCACAATCACCATGTTTGCGCACAAAGGGAGACATCCAGAACAGGTGGTATGACGTGCGCAGGAGGGTCAGGGACCTGTTGAAGAAGGACTACCTCTTGAGCCAACACACCGGCAGTGGCCCTCCTGCCAAACCAGTATACCTCAGGCCCTGGGAGGAGAAGGTGCGGGCCATCCTACCACCAGTGAGCGTATATGGACTAGAAAACATCCCAGAGCCTGGTGAGTACACAACAAATGTACACAATATTGTGCGACAATACACACACATCACTGTCAAGGGGAGAGTCAAACCATGCACCCTTAGCAAATACACAGCAACCAGAACAGAATCATCCCAAAATGTGTATGTCAGTCAGATAAACACAACACATGCCATCTCATAGTGATATGTAACTGTGTCATGACATGTACAAACACAACTACAACTACAGCTAGGCAGTGGCACAAATATAACTAACAAACACATCCAGACATGTAGCCACCACTACAACACCATCTCACAGTGAAGCCCACTGAAAGGAAGGAATCCTGTGTATGCTGGGCAAGTCAGTGTAGCCAATAGCATCATGGGAGTCGTAGTCACAGATATTGCCCACCCTCACAATGCGCACATCAACACCACCATGAACCATGCTCACATCACAGGGAGTGGAAAACAACTGACAAGATGGCTGACACTGGCTACTGCTGTGGGGAGCACAAGGTCCTGCTGGCAACTGTGCACCAACCAACAGCAGGACACCACTGACTGACATCCTGAAAGACAACTTGCACTCCCTGCAACGGAAGCACGTTCCATGGTGGAAAATCCGGCTGAGTGGGAAGGAGGACTGACAGCACTGACCATAGTTACCAGCAGCTCCACTCACACACACCCCTAACACAAATTCCACACAACTCACCTGGGAGAATGCATTGCCTCACACTCTAATCAAATATCCCACAAAGAACCACAACCCTGGGTCATGCAGTGTGAAGCACAGGGACACACATGGGACTTGTAGCAAAATTAGCCCCAGGATAACACTGTCAGCCATCTTGTCAGCACAGGCACACAACCCCACAGGGAAGCAGAGTCAAAAGGAAGGAAGCATGGGCATGCTGGGAAGGGGGGTGGAGGCAATAGCATGATGGGAGTGGTAGTCACAGCCCAACATACCCCACCCGCATGGGCCAGCAAGCTCACACCAAAGCATGCACACCTACCAGGGAGTGAAAAGCCACATCAAAGATGTCTGACACTGGTGCTATGTTGTGGGGAGCACAAGGCCCTGCTGGGAACTGGGCACCAACCAACAGCAGGACACCACTGTCAGCCATCTTGCCATTGCTGTCACACTCACACACATGGGACTTGTAGCAAAACTAACCCCAGGATAACACTGTCAGCCATCTTGTCAGCACAGGCACACAACTCCACAGGGAAGCAGAGTCAAAAGGAGGGAAGCATGGGCATGCTGGGAAGGGGGGTGGAGGCAATTGCATGATGGGAGTGGTAGTCACAGCCCAACATCCCCCACCCACATGGCCCAGCAAGCTCACACCCAAGCATGCACACCTCACAGGGAGTCAAAAGCCACTTCAAAGATGGCTGACACTGGTGCTCAGTTGTGGGGAGCACATGGCCCTGCTGGGAACTGGGCACCAACCAACAGCAGGACACCACTGTCAGCCATCTTGCCATTGCTCTCACACTCACACACAGTGAAGTCCACCCAAAATCAAGTAAGTATGGGCATGCTGGGAAGTTGGGTGGAGGCAATAGCATGATGGGAGTGGTAGTCACATCACAGGGAGTGGAAAACAACTGACAAGATGGCTGACACTGGCTACTGCTGTGGGGAGCACAAGGTCCTGCTGGCAACTGTGCACCAACCAACAGCAGGACACCACTGACTGACATCCTGAAAGACAACTTGCACTCCCTGCAACGGAAGCACGTTCCATGGTGGAAAATCTGGCTGAGTGGGAAGGAGGACTGACAGCACTGACCATAGTTACCAGCAGCTCCACTCACACACACCCCTAACACAAACTCCACACAACTCACCTGGGAGAATGCATTGCCTCACACTCTAATCAAATATTCCACAAAGAACCACAACCCTGGGTCATGCAGTGTGAAGCACAGGGACACACATGGGACTTGTAGCAAAATTAACCCCAGGATAACACTGTCAGCCATCTTGTCAGCACAGGCACACAACCCCACAGGGAAGCAGAGTCAAAAGGAAGGAAGCATGGGCATGCTGGGAAGGGGGGTGGAGGCAATAGCATGATGGGAGTGGTAGTCACAGCCCAACATACCCCACCCGCATGGCCCAGCAAGCTCACACCAAAGCATGCACACCTACCAGGGAGTGAAAAGCCACATCAAAGATGTCTGACACTGGTGCTATGTTGTGGGGAGCACAAGGCCCTGCTGGGAACTGGGCACCAACCAACAGCAGGACACCACTGTCAGCCATCTTGCCATTGCTGTCACACTCACACACAGTGAAGTACACTCAAAAGGAAGGAAGTATGGGCATGCTGGGAAGGGGGTGGAGGCAATAGCATGATGGGAGTGGTAGTCACAGATATTGGTCACCCCCACAACTGTCCCATCAACACCACCCTGAACCATGCGCACCTCACAGGGAGTGGAAAAGAACTGACAAGATGGCTGACACTGGGTACTGCTGTGGGGAGCACAAGACCCTGCTGGGTACTGGGCATCAACCAACAGCAGGACACCACTGACTGACATCCTGAAGACAACTTGCACTCCCTGCAATGGAAGCACGTTCCATGGTGGGATATCTGGCTGGGTGGGAAGGAGGACTGACAGCTCTGACCATAGTTACCAGCAGCGTTTCTCACACACACCCCTAACACAAACTCCACACAACTCACCTGGGAGAATGCATTGCCTCACACTCTAATCAAATATCCCACAAACAACCACAACCCTGGGTCATGCTGTGTGAAGCACAGGGACACACATGGGACTTGTAGCAAAACTAACCCCAGGATAACACTGTCAGCCATCTTGTCAGCACAGGCACACAACTCCACAGGGAAGCAGAGTCACAAGGAAGGAAGCATGGGCATGCTGGGAAGGGGGGTGGAGGCAATTGCATGATGGGAGTGGTAGTCACAGCCCAACATCCCCCACCCACTTGACCCAGCAAGCTCACACCCAAGCATGCACACCTCACAGGGAGTCAAAAGCCACTTCAAAGATGGCTGACACTGGTGCTCAGTTGTGGGGAGCACATGGCCCTGCTGGGAACTGGGCACCAACCAACAGCAGGACACCACTGTCAGCCATCTTGCCATTGCTCTCACACTCACACACAGTGAAGTCCACCCAAAAGCAAGTAAGTATGGGCATGCTGGGAAGTGGGGTGGAGGCAATAGCATGATGGGAGTGGTAGTCACAGCCCAACATCCCCCACCCACATGGCCCAGCAAGCTCACACCCAAGCATGCACACCTACATCATCTGCTGCCACTTGCAACTCAAAGTTGCATGCTGTACATTTTCAGCCCATACTCCCCATCAGTGTTTAAAGTGGACTGAAAAGGTTGGGTGGGTATCCCAGGCTTGACAGAATAAGAAACATGACTAGGACCCCTTTTACAAGTGGGATATCCTAATACAAGTGGCCTAGAATCACACAGATCCTTCTAGTACACCTAATGCATCTCACTCTGGTCCTAGATGCTAATAGCCTTGGTCTAACTTCTCCTGTTTGCCATCCCTCCTGGTTCTCTTCCATATGATTATGATAATGTTTGGCTCAGGTCTTCAAAGTCCTACTGCTCATTGCCATCCTGGTTCAGCACTAACTCATCCACTTAGTCCTGATCATCTTTGTTCTGGTCATCCACTTCTTTCTCCTGGCCCTAGTCACCCAGTTTTATCCTCCTGACTCCTGTCATCCTGGTCCAACTTATCTTGGTCTTTCATTTCCTACTCACCCTGACCCTTCCTGTCTGGGTAGGCAGGTCTTGATTTTCCTGGGCCTCTGCACCTCGATCTTCCTGACTCCCTAGGCTGTGGTGTTACTGGTACTACTTACTCTGGTCGTCTTAGTCTTTTTGGCTTTCGTTGCCTAGACCTTTGCTCCGGGTCTTCCATGTCCTGTTGTCCTAGTTTTCCTCACTCTGTTTCCGGTCTGTCTAGCCCTGGCCCTTGGGCTCCTCATTTTTTTGCACACAGGACTAGATTTTCTACCTCCTGGTCCTCTTTGTGTAGGTCTTTGTATGTCTAGACTGCTTGTTTCCAGTTCTCCTGGCCATCCTCATCCTCCAAGGCCACGTACTCTTGGACCTTAATGATCCTGTTGAGCCTGGTCCCCTTGCCATGCTCCATCTGCTCTTTCTCAGCCTGTTCATCTAATTCCTGATAACCCAGCTCCTGGTATTCTCTTGTTCCACCTGGCCTGCTGTATCCTGGTACCCTTTGGCCTGGTCCTTTTAGCCTTTGTCCTCTTAGTTTGCATTGCCTTAGTTTTCTGGGCCTGTACCTTGTCATCTTGATCATTTCGGTACTGCACCCATGGAAATTGGCCCTCTTGCTCCTGGTTCTCATTCCTTGTGAACTCCCAAGCATGGTCATTTTAGTCCTGGTGCTCTGGGCCATCGAGGTCAATTCATTAATGCCTTGCACCATGGCATGTGTGGCCCTGTTATTGGTCATGATTCTTCTAGTCCCTCTTGCTTTGTTCCTTATGGCTCTGGTTCTCTAAGTAGCACTGGCCATGCCCCCCCTCTTCTTCTGTGTTTACTCCTTCCCCCTGGTTTTGCTGGCCAAAGTCCTGTTTCTCCCAATTGTCCTAGTCCCCTCCAGGCCCTAGTCTTCCTGCATCTTGTTCTTGTGATTCTACACCAATTGGTCATGGTCCTCTTTGCTCTGGTGCTCCTCGACCTGGTCATCCTGTTCCTCATACTCTTGGCCATCCTGTTTCTAGCCCTTGGGCCAGATCCTCATGGCTGTGGTCATTCTGGTCCTGATCTTTCTTTTTCTCCTTATTCTAGTCATTTGATCCACATTAACCAGGTCTTCATCCTCTTTGTCCTGAACTTCCTGGTCCCCTTGTTCCTGGTCCACCTGGTCATTTGTGTGCTGGTCCACTTAGAGCGTATCCTTCTAGCTTGGGTTGATTGTGATCTAGATCTGATCATACAGGTCAACTGTAGCCTAGTCCTCCTTTTCTCGATTGTCATAGTCCTTGCCCTTCTTGCACCTATTGAACCTAGTCTTCTTGGTCCTGATATTTATTGTTTGGGTTGCTCTAGGCTCAGTTCTCCTGTACCTGGTCTTACCAAGCATCCTAGTCCAGGACTTCTTGGCTTGGTCTTCCTGATAACTCTTGTCCTTGATCAACCATATCTTAAGACCATCATGGACCTTCCTGATCCCCAGTCCTGTTTTTTCTGGTCCTCTTGGTATTGGTGAGCTTTTCCTGGTTATTTTCGCCATGTACCTGGCAGTCCTGGTACTGCGGGCCTGGTCTTGCTGGTCCTCTTGGCCCATTCTGGTCAACTTTTGTATTATCTTCTCAGGGCTGACTTTCCTAGTCATTGTCCTCCTGGCTCTGTTCTGTGTCCTCTTGGTCCTCCTGATACTTCACCCAATGGGCCTGGTCTTCTTGATCTTAATTTCCTTTGTTCTGGTTGCCCTGAGCCTGGTAATTTTGGTCTTTGTCCTCCTGACCACACTTGTCCAATCCATTTGTTCTTCCTGGCTCTGGCTGGCCTTGATAGCTCTGATCCTCCTCACCTTGGTCCTAGTACTCAGGTTCTGCTCTATCTGGTCCACTTGATCCTGATTTTATGAACATCGTGGATCTATCCTATTACCCAAGTACTGCTCTATCTGTTTCACTTGGTCCTGATTTCATGAACATCCTGGATCTGTCCTTGTGGTCCGGATCTTTTTAGTTTACATAGTCCTATTTTCTATGTTCCTCCTAGTGCCTTTGGTCCTGTCTTTGATCTTGGTCCCACTGGGGCTTCCTAGTCTCTGTCTTATTTAAGCTGGTCTCCTGGACCCACAGCATATTGTTTTCCTGGTCTTGAACTTCAGAGTTCTCACTCCTGTCCTAACATTCCTGATCCTAGTGCTCCCAGTCCTCCTGCTCCTTGTGCCCATTGTTCTGCAATAACTTGTCCTGTCCCACCGCCAATCATCCCAGCATTTCCTAGTTCTAATGGTCCAGAGCCTCCTGTATGAACCCTAGTCCTTCCTTGGCCTAAACAGTCCTGGTCCTTCTGGTAATCCTTTACAGGTACTCCAGCCCCTAGTCTACTGTATTCTGGCCCTCTGGCCTCCAAGGCTCCCAGTACTGGTCATTTTAACCCTCCTTTCCCTAATTCTGGTCCCCTCATTCTTGTGATCCTGCCCCTCTGGTTTACCTAGTCTCCCTCATTTGAAGTTGCCAATACTGCTGCTCTTGGTCTCTCTGGTCCATGTAGTCCTGGTGTTCCTATTTCTTGTACTCCTTTGCTTGGTCCACCAGGATATTGTCTTCTGATGCTGATAACACAGCCTTTGTTTCCCTATCCCTTCTAGCCCCCCTAGCCCCCCTAGCCCTCAACGCCATCTTAATTCTACTAGTTCTCTAGGTACTCCGGTTTGCCTGTTCCACCTTGTTCTTGGCCTCTGACCCTGGTCCCCTCTGATCTGGTCCTCTTAAATGCTGTTTGTCATACCTGACAGCCTTGGGGTGGTATTCCCCTCAATTTCTGCCTGCCTCCCTCCATTTTTCTGAACTCGTTTTTGTTGGTTTCAGAACTCTGCACAGTTTACCGCTGCTGGACAGTGCTAAAGTGCTTGTGCTCTCTCGCCTAAACCCATTAACATTGGCTGAACACCACTTGGCATATTTAATTTACTTATAAGTCCCTACTAAAGCGCACTGCATGTGCCCAGGGCCTGTAAATTAAATGTTGCTAGTGGGCCTGCAGCACTGATGGTGCCACCCACATAAGCAACCACTTAACCATGTCCCAGGTCTGCCACTGCAGAGCCTGTGTGTGCAGATTTACACTGCCAAGTCTACCTGGCAAGTAAACCTTCTTTCCCGGCCTAAGCCTTCCCTTTTTATGCATGTAAGTCGCCCCTAAGGAAGGCCCAGTATAACCCACAGTTTAGGGTGCAGTGTCTTGAAAATGCAGGACATGTACTTTTAAACCTTACATGTATGTCTTAGTAGTGAAAAACTCCCAATTTCATTTTTCCCTACTGCAAGGGCAATCTCTCCCATATGATAATATTGAGATTACCTTATTACATCTTTTAAGTGTAACTCCCAATTGTGAAGAGCTAGACATTTCAAGTTTAGTGTATATGAACTCACAATTTAAAATCACAACTCATGGTGAATTTGGATTTTAAATTGCAGTTTAGCTGTCATTTACTTACTTGAGCCATTTGGTGCCTTCAGCCTATCCCTGGAATACACTTCTGGGGTGGGTGACAACTGGCTTCCTGCACTCCCTCTAGTCAGTAACACACAGAGGAAGGGTAGGTGTGGCTGAGTGGTAATTTGCAAGCAAATTGGCCATCCTGAGCAGGATGGGAGGGAGAAACTGACACTTACACCTGAAAGGATTGTGTTCTGTCTCCACCCAAAGGATTGGTTTCCCTCTTGTAGTGTGTCTGGAGCCAAAGCAGGAAGGGAGAGCTTCTGTGCACTTTAAAGCTTTCTTTGTAGTCTCACCCATTTCAAGGAAACCACTGGGTATAAGTAATGGAGCTCTGGCACCACCACATCAGTACACATATGGACCTGTGGCCACTCTGTCAGGAACAAGAGGATCTAGTGTGCAGCTCAAGGGCTGCCACTCTGCTGGAACTGCTGTTTGCTGAACTCTTGCCTTGCTGTGTTGCCCTACTGCCTGCTGCTCTCTCTCTGCCTGGGTGAGAAGAACTGGACCTGCATCACTAGAACCCAGAGTGACTGTAAGGGCTTGCTCGCTTGCCTCCTGTTGCCTAAGTCTCAGGGGCACAAAAGACCTAGAACCCGCCTGTTCCAACCCTTGGGCTCATCTGCTTGTGAGTCTGTGCTGCTAAGTGGTGCCACCCCAGTCCTGGACTTTTGGAAGTGACCTAGGGATTTGCTCCAGAGTAACTGATTCATCCTTTCCTGCGAGAGCAGAATCAACGGATTGCAGCTGTTGCAGTAAATGGACCAGCATATTACACTCAGAACCGCAACATCGCACTCGGAACCAGTACTTTGGAACCGACGCATTGCTGCCACTGCATGGAAGAGATCGACGCAATACCTCTAAAGCGTGAAGGACCTGGCGCATCACTTTCGGAACTGCCACACTTTCGAACCGCCGCTTCGCTCACGGACCCAACGCATCTCTGCAGTTGCGTGGGAAAATTGGACTCAACACCTCAACCACCTGGGAATCACCGACGCATCTCACTGTTGTGACCAGGATCAAGTTACTTTTGCTCCAGGGCCTGTATGGGTCATGTACCCGGCCCACTCTACATCATGGTTGGCCTAAACTCTTGACTTTGAATTAGTCTAGCGTGACACATAAGCTCTTTAGATGCTACTTGCCTCTAAGCACTATATTTTGCATTTGATCTTTAAAAATTCATATCTCGACTTTACTGGATGGAGTTTTCTCATTTTAGCCTTGTTTTATTTATAAAATCATAATCTATTTTTCTAACCTGGTGTGGAGTCTTTTTGTGGTGTTTTTAAAGTGTTTTTGTATGAAGGGTTGCAGAAATACTTTACACATTGCCTCTTAAGTTAAGCCTGACTGCTCTGTGCCAAGCTACCAGAGCATGAGCACAGAATAATTTAGGTTGTGGACCCACCCTGACTAGGATTGTGGATCCTGCTTTGACAGGGTGCATACCTCTGTCAACCAGAAACCCCAATTTCTAACAGTGGTCCAGCTAAATAGTGGTCATCCTGAGTCAAGTTCTTCTTGTCCTTGTTCTCCTGGCCATTGTTCTCTTAGTTTTCATGGTTTGGCTCATCCCGGTTTAGGGCCCATGCAACCAACGGTAACACAGGCTCCCCATGTTGTCATAAGTCCAAGCTCCAGGATGGGGGCGTATAAACAGTTCCAGAGCCCCGGTCTCGCCACCAGCCACCGCGGTCAGTAAAGCCCCCTGCCAGCAAGGAATGAAGAGCCCTAGGAGCCTCAGGCACAACAGGTGATTTGCTTTACCCCCACAATTGCGCCTCATCTCCGATTCTTCTCCCAGGAACAAGGGCGCTGTTAGGCCGTGTCATAGGCCTGGGGTGAGCAGGTGCATTCAGGCTTGCCTGCACCGTGTAGGCCGCAAATCAGGAGATTCAGCATCCTGGGCCTCCCGTATGCAGTCGCCATCCAAGGCACCTTCGGGTGGCCAAGGGGCCATTGGTCCACGGTCATGCAAGGGGATCACAGCCGCACACTCCCAAAGCATCAAGCCGCCACGTAGCCCCTCCAGCAAACTCTGTGTGATCTGCGATAATCAGCAGCGGGGTGGCTCACTCAACCCCAGCGACTGCACCATGCCTCTGTTACTTCTCCCGGGGACAAGGCTGCTGATAGGCCGTACCAGGTCTGGAATGGGCAGGCGAGGCCAGGTGGGCCGACACCACGGTAGCCTCAGGCTGGGAGACTCGGTGTCCGGGTCCTCCCCAGTATGTAGTCGCCACCAGAGTTACTTCTCGAGGTCCAAGGGGCCGATGGGCCGTGGCCTCCCGGAGCACTAGTTCACCACGTGGTACCTCCAGCAAGCTGTTTGTGCTCCAAGATGTACAGCAGCAGGGGGCCACCAAAGGCAGCAAAGAAGCAGTCCACTTCGCCAGGCACAGTTCAGGAGTAGGCCGTTAGACAAGGCCATCATGACCGCAGCTTGGCCGGGCGATGTGAGGGCTGCCAGACAAGATGGAGGCATGGGCACCCACCAGCCGCGGTGAGCCTCCATCATATAGTGGCCAGTGTCAATGCCAGAGAGGGAAGCAGCTCCTTCATAGTGAGGGCAGGAGGGTAGCCACCATCCCACGGCTATAGACTGACCCCTCAGCTGCCCTGGTGCAGTTTATGGCGTTGGATAGTCCCCAGGGAGTCAGAGAGCAGGTGAAACACGTCCTACTCCATTCTTACTTTACTTTTAAATACAATGCACTCTGCATTATTGAACATTAGGACTTACTTAATGTTGACTTATACATATTTAAAAGGATAGTTTAGGCCTGTCAAAAAGGGCTATTTTGGTTTGTCGAATTTGCAGTTTAAACCTGCACAGTTAGGTTGCTGGTGGCAGGCCTGTAGTCATGTTTTGTATTGTCATTTTAGTGATGGCACAATATGTGCTGAAAACCACTAGTGACATTTAACATACAGACCCTAAATGTACTTTGTACCATATACTGGGGACTTATAGATAAGTTAAATAAAGTTAGGAGTATATCCAATATCAACATGCTTCAGGGGTCAGCACACATGCAATGGGTCCTGGTTATCAGAGGCCAAGTGCACAGAGTCAAAGAACCAGCAGTCTACAAAAATTGGGTTGATCATGCCTAGGCTTTCTTGTTTTCAGTTTCTATTTTTGGTAAATTCTGGTGTGGTTTTTTCAGTGTTTTCCAGTGATTTCAATAACTTAAAAAACAATGTTTATGAGTGGTTTCACATTTTCGCACCATTAAAAACAGAACCATCCTGAGAATGCCCCTCATGGATCCTTTAATCCTGGACCTGCAGGGCCTGGAATTCTTTGTCCTCTATATTCTTTCTGGCCTTCCTGATCTGGGGCCTCCTTGTCCCCTAGTCCTCTTTGATCTAATCTCTGTGGTCCTGGCCTTCCTGCCCTTGGTAATGCTTTGCACTGTACTCCTGGCATGGTCTTGTCTGGCCGGACCTAACACCATTCTGGCCCCAGAGTTTAGGACCTGTTGCAGAGAATGAAGGGAACAATCTGTAAGACGGAGATACTGAGCACTGCAGTGGCCCGCCACAAAGAGATAAATGGGTTCAAGATCTGAACTTTTTGAAAGGAGAAGAGCAAAGAATAAAAACAGGAGCTGACTATTACTTTTATTTGTGTACTGGCTGTTTTGGCTTTGCCTGTCTCAAGTGCCAATGTTGAGAGGGCCTTTTCATAGATAAAAGTTTACATGAGAAGGAAAGAGCAAGCGTGCATGACCAAACACTCACTGGAGAAGTATTGTACGATGAATTACATTAAGTTTGATTTGTAAAAATGTATTTGGACTGCATATACACGGTATTGACTCTATCTATATACCATGCACTATAAATGCAGAAACAAGCAATATCAAAAGTAACACGTTTCATAAGCACCGGAAAAACACTGTTTCTGTTGTTTTTAATGGCGCGAAAATGTGTAACCACTCATAACCACTGTTTTTTTAAGGTATTGAAATCACTGGAAAACACTGAAAAAAAACCACCAGAATTTACCAAAAATTGAAACTGAAAACAGGAAGCATGATCAACCCCATTTTTAGGTCGAGCCTAGCCACGCATGCGCTGTCTGCAAGACCTGCTGTAATCGGTACACTGAGTGTAGTCCCGCCTGCTGCTTGCTATTGGTTCACTCTAATATTGCTCTTGTTTCCTGGCTCCTTATTGGTTGTTGCTCCTGATACATCACTTCCGTTTTATGGGAAGCAGCACTGACCAACTACAGTTTACTTACACTACTAGATGATTAGGGGTTTGGGTTAGGGACTACTTTTTTGGTTTTGGGGGATATTGTATCACTATGGCGCCTACCAAGGAGCCCACTTTCATATTTGTGTTTGTTTCATCATGGCAGCCGCTTCACGGGCTGCCGCTTTCATGTTTGTATTGGTTTCATCATGGCGGCCACTTCACGGGCTGGCGCTTTCATATTTGTATTGGTTTCATCATGGCAGCCGCTTCACGGGCAGCCATGCGCAAACATTTAACATGCTCTGCGCTTGATGTTGTAGCACGGCGCCCAATTAATTTAATATCCACGGGCGCTGCGCTTTATGTTCTTCCAAGGCGCCTGCCTAATTTAATATGCAGGGGCGCTGCGCTTGATGTTCTAGCCCGCCGCCCACTTTCAACATTATTATTGTTTTTTTAATCGTGCGGCCCGGGCCTCCTGCTGCCTCGTTTAGGTGTGGTGCCCACTTAATTTGATGTACACAGTGCTTCATGTTGTAGCACAGCGCCCGTGGCACGCAGCCCAGCTTGGGAGCTGCAGCCAGCTGCCCGGAGAGCAGTGCAAAAGCGGAAGGCTCATCTACCACGGCCGCCTGAAAATCACACCTCAACAATGCCGGCAGAGGTAACTGTGCAGCTCTGGGCATGGAAGTAGCACCGGTGGAGGAGCTGATTGATGAGGCTCACACTGCAGCCTCCACTGTTAGCAGGGCCCGGTATACCCCCCGCCGCTCACTTACATTGGCAGGCATGCTCCATACTGTCCCGGCACCCACTTTCAACATTAATATTGAATCTTTCGGCCCGTGCCTCTTGGTGCCTCATTTGGGCGTGGGCGCCCACTTAATATGATGTGCACAGTGCTTCATGTTGAAGCACAGCGCCCGTGGCACGTAGCCCGAGTTTCTACAGTGCTTCATGTTGTAGCACAGTGCCCGTGGCACAAAGCCCAGCTTGGGAGCTGCAGCCACCTGCCCAGAGAGCATGCTGCCTACTGTTTACATCTACGAGAACACTGCCTCAGGATGTTGGAGGTTGCCCTGAGGAACAACGCACAGGAAGCAGATTCATACAGGTAAAGTTTATATTTTTGTCATCATGGCGGTGAAAGCTTTTATATATATATCGTGTTTGTATTTCTATCATCATGGCGCCCACTTTGCCTATTGTTCCTATGCACCAATGCTGACACGGTGATGTGTATGTTTTGCTTTTCTGATATACAATAAACAGAACTTGAGTAAAAGTAGCACATTTAAATGTTTAATGTGCAGCATGTCCTAGTTTCACTGTAGCAAGGTAAGCTATTCAATAGAAAACATTGGGATTTAATATTAAAATTACATAACATTATATCTGCCTAGAAACCAGCTAAAAGGTTCATTCTTGGACATTTATTTTTCTTATTATAAAACCAACTGATTGGTAAGGTCAGATGTGTACTAAATATTTTACAAAGCATACCTTTAAAAAGTAACTTTTATCCCCCTTACCTAAAGCCTCTAGAAGCCCATATGCATGAGCTTCCAACTGTCACCCATGAGCTGGAAATCTCTTTCATAAGGTGTGAACTTGCTCCCAGAGCTGCTGTAAAGGCCTTGGGTGTGGGGAGGTGCTCTGTTCCTCTGAGAGGATGACTTTCTGGGAAGTGCCCAGGAACTTAATTATCTGCAAAGAGGCCTACCCTCTCACAGGCAGATCCAGCTAACACAGGGCCTGCTCCCTCTTTTGTCCTGTTAGCAAGGCAGGCACCAATCCCGTTCAAGAGGAGCTGCCGGCACAACTGGTTTGGAATAACCACAGAGGACAGGCTGCTTGTTTCCCGAGTCAAACCCCTAGGGTAGGTACAGGACCTCTGCACAAGGGTAGAAAAGTTCAGCCTTCTTGGTTTTAAGTAGAAAGGGGTACAGTACGAAGGGTTCTAGTAGGTAGGGCACACAGGACCTGCTGAAAAAGCAGGCAGAGTTACCCGTGGGAACTTTTCCCCTATTCATTAGGGAGGAGTCACCCCATCCGCAGGTTAGTGAGAGGCATAATTGTTATCCTGGGGCATGAGAGTTGGGTTAGTTTTGTTGTTACATGTGCAAAGTGTTTAGCATCAGATACATGCAAGGGTTGGCAGGAGATGGTGCCTGGGAGCTGGGTGGATCAGGGAGCGGCACTAATACATCCCATTATACCGGAATGACAACTAATTATAAGATTGCCTCTTGGAATATTCAAGGCCTTAACAGTAAGAGAAAGCTCTATAAAGTGCAGGAATATCTGAAGAGAGAAGGGTCCATATCACGGAGCTACAGGAAACACACCTGAATGAACGGTAATTGGGGGTGGGGGGCATGGCACTCGGGAAACACTGGCCATCAGGTATTTTGCACTGAGTACTCTGCTTTCTCTTGTGGTGTTCTTATATGGATTTGCCCAAAATCCCTTTCAGGTACTGTCTGAGAAAACAGATATTGAAGGTCTATTCGTCCTGCTCAGTGGTCAATTGAAAGGTGATGTGATTTTACTGAATATATATGCTCCCAATACTGACCAAGGAGGATTTCCCAACTGCTAGCACCTTATATGTTACATGTGGTTATAACTGGGTGAATTTTACCTGAGTGGCTAACCCACACTTAGATAGATCACACCCCCTTCTCAGAGTCTTACTGGCTATTCAGCTGAGTGGCTAAAAAGTTCCACAAATGACAAAAACATTGGGGGTTAGAGGACGGCCCACACTTTGGAGAGTGACTATTTCTAATTCTCTGCTCTGAATGAGCTCCATGTTCAACTGGACACTTTCCTATGTATGATAGATATGCATATGGTAGTAGCACATAGCGGATATCTGTCCAGAACTCTATCAGATCATCACCCTTATATCACAGGAATGGTGGAAGACATACATTCTCATGCTGAATTGGAGACTAAAAGCAGAGTATCTGGAAGATCTCGCTTTCAAATAAAATATGGAGATGAGCATCCAGAAATATTCCACTGAAAATAAGGGTACAGCTTCA
Organism: Calotriton arnoldi; assembly: GCA_963921515.1. Lineage (NCBI taxonomy): Eukaryota > Metazoa > Chordata > Amphibia > Caudata > Salamandridae > Calotriton > Calotriton arnoldi. The sequence continues at coordinate 36,220 of CAWUFW010018180.1, forward strand.
TTGACTCTGCTGCAGTGGGAAGCCTTTAACACAGTGACTAGGGGGCAGTGTACAGCTGAGGCTGTGGGGACCCATAGAACACTGGTTTACGAGACGGATAAGCAAGAGGCAACCGAGAGAGAGAGGTCAAAAAGTGTGGACAACCAACCCAACGGTACAATCAGCATTGCTTGAGGCTAAGAAAAACTTGCTGAACAAGTGGAGTGGTTCCACTGCTTCGATTATAGGGAATACATGGCAAAAGGTCACGCGCAAAGGGATAAGGCGGGGGACACTGTTGGCTTGACTGGTGAATACACATAAAAGCGGCCCTCATCTTGGGAATTACTACTGCACGGGGCAATGAGGTCCATACACAAATGGAGATCAATAAGGCTTTCGCAACTTAATACTTGGGACTATTTTTCAGGAGGGATGATGGACTGTAAAGTCCCAAGCTCGTGTCCTTGGAGGACCTCCCAATGCTGCACCTCCCATTGAAGGCAACAGAGGAGCTAGGAAAGTAAATCACTGAGGGTGAAAATAAAGCTGCAGTTAAGGGAACAGTGCAGGGGAAGGTACCAGGATCTGATGGAATACCTGACGAATTTTATCACATGTACAAAGATACGCTGGCAGCATTATATTAGGCAGCCTGGGAGGTGGAAACCCTTTCCCAAACAACTATGGAGGTCATTGTGATCCACCTGCTCGAACTTGGCAGAGATCTGACAGTTATTGCGAGTATCGACCATTATCGATGTTAAACATTGATTATAAAATACTGAGAATACTCACTACTAGACTATTGCGCTACATGGATACTAAAGTATACCCTGATAAAACTGTATTATTCCAGGTCACAATACAACACTGAACATCCAAAGGATTATAAATGTGATTCTGGAAGCCCTGGCCATTCAAGACAAGTCCCTAGTGATGACAGTAGATGTAGAAAAAACCTTTGATATAGCCTAGAGTAGAGGTATATGTACACTGTCACAGATAGATTGGGACTGGGTGGAGGGTTACGCAGATGGGTGGAACTGCTTTATACTGGACTGAAGACGAAGGTCAAAGTGGGTCACATTATTTTGGAACAATATTAGGTACGAAGAGGCACTAGATACAGGTGCCCTTTGTCGCTTCTGCTTTTTGCCCTGGCAGGGGAGCTATTAGCAAGTAGGGTGCAGCTGAGTTTGATGTACACTGGAATACAACTCTATGACACCACTAATTATATTTGTTGGTAGGCAGAGGATATGCTGCTTTTACTGAACGATAGTGAAGCTCATTTAGGAGAAGTGATGTGATTACTTAATAAATTTGAAAGCAATTGCGGACTCTGCATGAACTGGAGGAAAACTAGCCTGTTTCGTATCAAAGCTACTATAGTCGATTGTCCACTGGGTCAACAGTAGGTAGGGCTTTCCTGGGAGCCACATCAATTAAATATTTTGGCATATATAGAGCTGAGGTAGACCTTGTAGTCAATATTGTTGGGGTAGCGTTTAGAATGCGGATGGTCTTTTGGAAGACATTACCGCTGTATGTGGCATGTTAAATGGCCCTCATCAAAATGATATGCTTGCCAATGCCTTCTTTATCTCTTTAATCGTGATATTCTGGGGGGGGATATTCCATGAGCAAACCTCTCTGCTTATAGACATTATAAGGAGGATGGGATAGCACTGAGTGGCACTACAGCGCCCTGTGATGGACGGGGGTGGGGGGAATGGAGGGGAATGACAGTCCTCGATTTCTCATCAAACTATCTAGAGGTGGCGATGCAGTGGTTAAAAGGATGGGTAGCGACACAATTGGGAGACAGGCGCATGGTGGTTGATAGGGGGTTTGACCTTTGAACTTTGTCACTTTTGGTTTTGAAACTCCTTCAGTGGGGTAAGGCATGACACTATAGCCAACAAGGGCTTTGCGGGCTCAAGTTTCTTCTTTTTGTTACAATTTATTTTGAGATTCTGAAAACATTTACGAAATCCATTGATGTTTTACCCTTTTCTGTATTTCTCCCTATTTTCTATGCCATTTTAGTCCGTGAGTTATAGGAGTTCCTTTTTAGGTCGAGCCTATACAGTGCTTGTGCTGTTAGGCGAGCTGTTGTAAGTGTTTTGTGGGGTCTTACTCCTCCCACACATTGGATTGGCTTTTGTGTGCGTCATTTTGAAATGGTAGCCTGCAATTGGCTAAAGGTGGGTGCATGTCCCACTCCATTTGTGTATTGCCACTGTAGCGAGCAGGGACGCGCAAGCAGTCTCTACGTGCAGTGTGGCCAGTGAGTTTTTGTTGTATATTGAATTAATAATTTACTGCTGTTGTGGTCATCTCTAAATTAGTCCATTAGCACCACCTTGTGGTTGACTGTCACAAGCACCGGTGTTGACAATTAAGTGCGGTGCCGATGACGGAAACCACCAGCTCAAACGAATTAGGCACTGGGCGCGCCTAGCACCACTGTTATCTAATAAGGTGGTCATCGGGTACACCCAGAGAAGTTTTTTTAATTTTTTTAAAGGAGCTACCCTGAGACACAGGACAGCTAGCTCTTTCTGTGATGCTTTCGAAAGCAGCGTCCCCAACACGAGTCCTTCAGAGCAACATTCCATGTCAACAGCAATCAGCGTGTGGTGCTGGCTGCCATCTGAGCAATTATTTTCAGCTTCACATGCATTTGCCACTATCTATAAAAGGAAAGTAAGCCAAGCATTCTGCCGTCATCGCCCTGCCGGTCATTGCAGTATTGTTAGTGAGAGTATAGGGCAACCTGTGTGTTGGTTCCTTTTTTTTAAGTGAAAAAAAAATACATTTATTGAAGACATTTAAAGTATTAATACACAATATTATAAAGCAACAAATAGTCATATGAATCCAAATGAAACTTAGGAACAAAATAATTGAATATAAAAGTCAGATTAGCATAGCTTAAAAGAGAGAATGAAAAGGATATACAAATTGGATTGGTGTAAACAAAGGAAAATAACAGTTCATGTATAAAATACAACAGAAAGTTTAAAACAACTAAATTAATATAATATCAACATAAGGAAAGTCAAGGAGGCTGAGAAACTTCTTGTTGAATAGGGGTTAAGGAAAAGGATTGTTTAGCACTAGCATCAATAAACAGTGTGACAGGTAACCATAAAGTCAAGCGTTTTGTAGCCATATGGATAGGGTATACAAAAGTTGTATCTAATCTATGAATATGGCAAACAGCATACCACCATGCTTGATAAGATAATTTGGTGAAATATTTCCAATTCTTGCTTTTTTGTTGAAAGGCAACTGCTATCAACAGGTCTATAATCTTTGTATTAGACATGCAATTGATCCAGACAGGGGATAAACTTCCCAAAAACACATTAGGGATAGAAAAAGGGCATCTAGATCCAAAGATTAATTAACTTGAGACCAAACATTCTTCCAAAAGTTATGGACAAGTGGACAAGTAAAGAGTAAATGATGTAAATCTGCATGTGGAAAGGAACATGTCCAACAAGTATCTGAAAGATTCATATGTCTTTTATTTAAAGTAACTGGGCATAAAAGAAGTCTATTGGATATAAAGAAGAGTGTTTGCGTGGTGTTTGCTGCTCTGGAGGATTTCCTCATTTTAGTCCATATTTTGTTCCATAAAGACGTTGACCAGCATATCCCTAAATCCTGTTCCCAGGAAAGCTCCACTTTAGTTTTTCCTCTTGTGGTGCATGAAGTGCGTAAATAATTATAAATAACAGAAGCTTTGAGGTTAGCACGAAGAAGAGTGTGTAATTTGTTAACAGGAGAGGAGGTGGGAGCATTAGAAGATGTAAACTGGGCATATGCAGTTAGAATAGCTTGTTTCAGGAGGTTAGATTTGGACTGAAAGAATGTAGGTAGGTCAAAGAGTCTACTGATTTGTGAAAAAGGCATGATCTCATCTTGTACATACAGTTGATGTATCCAAATTAAGCCCCTCTGTCTCCAAGATCTCCAATACACGGGTCCACCATGTATCAATATCATCTTATTATGCCATAGTGTAGATCTGAAAAAAGAGTCTAAATCCGAGGGATTGGAGACAAATTGAACTCCAAAATTTTGCATGTGTATTTAAGTATAGGAGTAGATAGGGATTGTGGTTTGTGGGTAAAAGCTACATATTCTTGAAATGAGAAGGGGGAAAGAAAAGAATGCTCAAGTTCAACCCATAAAGGGCAGTCCCTTAAAGACTCAGCAAGCCATCTTGGGGATTGACGGAGTAAAAAGGAATTTTGATATATGGGGAAGTCAGGAAAATTGACACCGCCTTCTGATTTTGGACGTATTAGCTTTGATAATGACGCATGATTTTCTGTTATTCCATAAAAAAGAGGATCACACAGAATTTATTTTCTTAAAGATTTTTGAAGAAATGCATACTGGAATAGTAGAGATTGTATAAAGTATTATAGAGGTCAGCATAATTTTTAGAGTATCTAAACAACCCCACCATGGTAGGTATAAGGGGTGCCATTTGGCAGTCAATGTGGAAATTCTTTGTATACAATTATTCATACAACGAGAGACTGTATCCGGGATGGAAGGAGTGAAATGTAATCCTAAATATTTGATATGTTTTGGGCTCCATGTGAAGCTTGAGACACTAAAATTATCCTTAAAAGTATATTTTGTTAGAGGTAATATTTCACACTTGTCCTTTTTCAATTTATATCCGGAGACAGAAGCAAAGGATTCAATTTCTTGTAGGAATGCAGGAATAGAGGACTGGGGTTGTGAAATAAATAATAATACATCGTCAGCATATACTGCCAATTTGATGTGAGTGTTTTGAAAATCAAATCCATGTATATCTTGATTCTGACGGATTCTGGACAAAAAAGGTTCTAAGGCTAAATTAAAGAGAAACGGGGACAAAGAACAACCCTGACGAACACCTCTGCCTAAGTCAAAAAATGGAGATTTGTTGCCATTTGCACATACTGCCGCTTGCGGATTAGAGTAAAGAATGGATATTAAAAATATAATTTTAGGTCCAAAACCAAAAAACTTAAGTGTATGGAAAAGGTAAGGCCATTCCACTCTGTCAAACGCTTTTTCCGCGTCTAAGGCTATTGCTGCTATGCGAATGAGATAAGTAGGAGGATTTGGACAAAATGTCGAAAAATAAATGGGTATTATCTGTGATGAGACGGCCCTTAACAAATCCAGATTATTCCTTCCCTAATAATTTGGGCAAATAGGATTCTAAACGTATGGCCAAGGCCTTTGAAAAAATGTTGTAATCGATGTTAAGTAATGAAATAGGCCGGAACGTTTTGCAGTATTTTTAGTTGTTTCCTTCCTTGGGAATAAGGCAAATTAGGGCGTCTGAAAAAGATCCTGCGGATCTGCCTGAGTGTAAGAAGAAATCTAAAAGATTGTATAATTTGGGGAGTAACAAAACTCGGCGGTAAAACCATCTGGCCCTTGCTTTGTCTTTTCTGAGTGTCTGTAAGGCGGTAAGGAGTTCCTTTTGTGATAAGTCAGATTCTAAGGATGTAAAATCCGGTCGAATGTCAGAAGGTTGGTGGATACCAGAAAGAAACTGAGAGATATGATGCTCCGAGATAGGGATTTCTGACGTATAAAGCGGCTTATAAAAGTGGAGGAACTTTTCAGTGTCTTTAAATTTCAATGTATGTTGCTCATCCATAATAGATTCTATATTAAGTTTGTTGTGTTTAACTTTCAGATAATTAGCTAATATTTTCCCCGCTTTATTTTGGCCACCATAAAAGTTCGCACTGGACCTTAATAAATATGTTGAGGCATTATCTGCCGATTCCTTATTGAATTGAAATTTGGCATTTATAAGTTCAGATAAACAATCCTTTGATTTTGAGGAGTAGTAGGAATGCTCCAATTTCTTTATCTTGGTTAAGATGGTTTTGGTTAGTTCACGCGAAGTTTTGAGCTTTTTGGAGACATAACCAATGATAAATTCTCTAGCTGCTGTTTAAAAGCAACACATATAACAAAAAAAGGTAAGGTATCAGATTGATTAAACAGAAAATATTAATTAGAGAAGGAGATAAAAGAGGAGGTAAAAGGAGAGCATTATTAAAACACCATCTTCTGGAAGCATTAGGTTTTTGTAAAATATCAAGTTGGATGCTGGTAGGAGCATGATCGGATATTAGAAAAGAGCCACTATCCGCAGCTATTAATGATTGGGAGATATTATGAGAAATAAAAAAATTATCTAATCGAGATTGGGTATGGTGGGTTGGAGAATAGTAAGTATATTCTCTTGTAGTGGGGTTGCAGAGCCTCCAAGCATCAATAAGCTTGTATTGTTTGATAGTCTGGACAAAAGGTTTATGAGCCTTATCGGGGACAAATGAGACCATTGAGTTACGGTCTAAAGAGGGGTCTATGACTTGATTGCAATCTCCTGCAAGAATGAAGTTATCATCAATACAATGTGTAATTTGTTGAGCCAGGAAAGTCCAAAAAGAAGAATCCCCAGCGGTGGGAGCATATATATTAAGTAAAGAAATTGGAGCATTCCCAATCAACAATTTGGTAAATAACCATCTTTCATCACTATCTGAACATTTGGAAAGTAATTTGACAGTAAGCGATTTACGACAAAGAGTTAAAACCCCATTCCGTTTACCATCCCCTGGTGAAAAAAAGACCTCTCCTACCCAACTTCTCTTTAATTTGAAAGATTCCTCTATTGTTAGATAAGATTCTTGTATACAAGCTATGTCAGTTTCCAATTTAGCCAGGTGAGTTAAAACCCTTTGCCTTTTAATAGGATAATTCAAACCTCTAACGTTCCAAGAGACGAATTTCAAAGACATGAAACAGAAACAGAAATATATAGAAGACACCAATCTATGTAGACCTTTAAACAACAAAAAACATACCAGAAAACAATCCAACTATATGCAAAATGAATCGAATAATACAAGAAAAATAGAAATGATGAATAGAAATGTAAAAGAAGAGAAGGAAATAAAAGATAAAGGAGAGAGAAGAACAAAAAGAATATAGAAAAAGAACAAGGAAGGATGGAAGAGTAAAGAAAGGTACAACATACCTAAGAATATCATGAAAGAGTGGGGGGGTGAAACCACATGGAACAGATGGCACGTCTGGACCGAACAAAACGAAGGGCGAGGAAGGATCATGCCAACTCACAAATGACAATGATGTAGGGCAGACGCAGACATTAACAATCCTGTAAATGGGAGAGAATAAAATAGTTAATAAAAAAAAACAAGGAAAATTTATAAAATAGGGTGACTAGATAAACTTTTTTTTTTTTTTTAAAGGGTGTAATAACCATTTATGAACTACTTAACCATGAGTTAGAATTCTGAAACAAGAAAGAAAAAATAAAAACCACTTTAAAGTCAAATAACATCAAAACGTTCTAAGATGACGATGCTCCAGAAAAGTCCATAACTTTGGGTTTACATGAATTGAAGAAACTCCGTAATTTAATTGGATCCTCATATGTTGTAGTCTTATTCTTGTAGGTGACCTTGAACAGATATGGGTGAAAAAGTCCATAGCGAGCCCCTAGAGAACGTAGATCAGATCTCATGTTGACAAATTCCTTGCGTCTATTTGCTGTGGCTCTGGCGTAATCTTGAGCAAAAAATAAAGTGGAGTCCGACCATGTGACTCTTTGGATTGACTTGACTGCTGAGAGAACCTTGAGTAGGTCTGCATATTGAAGGAAATACAGGTTAACTCCTCTTGGTCTCCGAGGAGTAGACGCACCTGATTGTTGACGGCCAAGCCTGTGTGCCCGTTGAATATTGAGTAATGTTCCCTCTGGTAGCTGCAGCAGTGTAGGAAAAATGATTTGAAGAAGGATAATGGGTCAGAACCCTCTGAGATTTCCGGCAATCCGTAAATACGTAAATTGTTTCTTCTGTTTCAGTTCTCAAGATCTTCAACCTGTTTTTGAAGGGAAGAAACCTGAGAATGAAGAGTATTAACTTTGTCAATGGTAAGACCAAAGGAGGAGACATTATGCTCCACTGTTGTGAGTCGCTCGTTCATTTGAGACCAGTTTTCTGTAAGGAACCGTAGTTTGGAGTTTGTTTCTTCCATGAATGGATGGAGTGCTTGTATCTCCTCCAATAACATATCTAAAGAAACAGGAGAAGAAGGCTTTGGTGGGGTGGGTGGGTCTTTTTTCAGACGTTTAGTAGTAACTTTCCCCGTGGCAGAGGGGAGCGAACTTGTAGGCGAAGAGCTTTTAGATAGAGAAACCATAGAGTCCCCCATTTTGGAAAATTCCGTAAAAATGTTTGAGTTTTTGATGAAGGACTGCGTAGAGCATGATGTGGGGGGCCCCAGTTTTTTCAGTCGTCCCACTTAAAGCAATAGAGACAAAAAACGAATTGAGGCCCAATGGTATTATAAAATATCCAAGTTCTATTCCATAAAAGATACACCGCAAAAAAATAAGGGTGTTATTATCTTTAAACCAAAAAGCTACACAAGTGTTTTTCACATTTGGTATTATAAGAAGGCATTTGGTAGTAGTAAAGTTAGGACTCCTAACTTTACTACTACTAAATGCCTTTTGTGAATACCGAAAGTTGTAAAGTTAGGATTTTGTCTCAGTTTAGTAGTAGTAAAGTTAGGAGTCCTACCTTTACTAGGATTAAATGCCTTCTGTGAATACCAAAAGTAGTAAGTTTAGGATTTTATCTCAGATTAGTTCTGTGAATCGGCCCCAAAGTCTCCAAACAAAAGGAAAAAAAAAAAAGGGGAAAGACAAGCACATTGGGCAACTGTCACCTGCCTGTGCACTGTTTAAGAGGCAAACAGTCAAATAGTTCTCCTCACTCGTTCGGCAGGCAAAGGAACATCGTGTACAGAATGGCGGCCGCGATCTGCGTATGGTGAAGTAAAAGCCTGAAATACGCCAGGTTCCAGTTTTCAAAATTGCTCACCAAGAGCGCCCGCTGCGTCTGCCCAGCCTCCGCTGCTCATCGCAACTCGCCAAATTCCTCAAAACATCTTCAATCCAAATGCGGTCCGCGTCGTCCCGAGGAGCCTCACTCGGGCGCCACCACCTGCCGTCAGCGTCAGCCCTTGCCCCGTGTTGGTTCCTTTTTGATAGCAACGGTGGTGCTTGCTGCTAGTTAACTATAATAAATTACAGGCAGATTAGCAATTTTTGTGTTTAAGTCTTGCTTTAGCTGTTTACTGTTGAAAACCTTTTGTTTTCAGTCAGCCCTCGCTCACAATTGTATGGTTTTCTTCTATGTGTTGGTTCTCTGCTCTTGATATGACGGCTTTCCTCCTGGAACGTAGCTTCTTTCAGTGGTCTAAAGCAAACATATGAGGCCTCCCTGCAGAATGTAGTGGGCTCCTTAGCTTCCCATATCTCACATATATTCATTGGTTCTGGGGTAAAAGGGCTTTCCGAAGGGTTGAGGGCCCCTTGCACAGGGGCTGAAGGACCCTGCGTTATGCCCCTGGTTGCTTTAGCATTCTTTGGGCTGAACACATTGTGACCTCACAGCACTGACATGAGGAAACTACATTTTCCTTTTTTTTTGCCAATGTGAACATACTAATAGCTTCGGCTATCGCCTTTTAAAAGCTATACCTGTAGCTTTGCCAGTGCTTCCTCAATTGCAAGCACGTTTTGAAGTCCTATGTATCGGCCCTTCCAGAAACGTCAAGCCTTTGCAGCAGCTACTAGCAATAGCCCTCAAAACTAAAAGAAACCGAGAGTGTTATCCTCTGGCCAAAATAAAAGTAATGAATAACATTGTATTCCGGGAGCTGCTTGAGCCTGATGTCCCTAGTTCCACAGCAAAGGCCTTGGTGCAACAAGTGTATTTCTTGACAGCGGGGATAGGGGGTGAAAATACCCAGAGTTGCACATAACGACCTCTTGGGAATGAGTAGTTGGTATTATACTGCCGCGTTTGAAATTTCAACCTATTTTGTACATTCAGTCTTTTCCCTAGGTTCAGAGTGAGGAACGCAAAAGCAACCGCAAGACCATAACAAAAGTCTAAATACGTCCAAATGCGTAAGTAGAACGCTTGTTGTTTTTGACTAGATCTTATCTGTTCTCTAGCATATTCTTGCCTCACGAAGATCCTTCTTTCTCAAAAGCTTCTCACGGGCCCAGAGTTTATCAGCTTTGTGGGGAACTGATCACCATCTCCACCTTGTTCATGTCTCTCACCAGGGAACAGGTGAAAAGGCATATGTAACTGCTGTCTTGACGAATTTGGTGAAAGGACGCATTTTCTTTTGGGGAGTGAAATGTATTACCTTTGAAATTAGCAGGCTGGGATTTGCTAGTGTCCTGCATAAATGCAAACAATAAAAATTCTGAAATTGGTTATGTGCAATTCAAAATACACATGCATCCACATGTATTCTTTACAAAACAGTGAGACATAAGGCAATTAAGTTCGCAGTGCCACATTAAATATGGTGTGGACATCCACATACAGTATAACGTAAAAGAGGCTCTACGTTTTATTAGTGTCTCTTTTTGACGTGTCCTTCTGTATCATTTCCCATGACATTTTTGCCATTTTATTAATATTTATTCACTTTTTTTTTGTATTTGTTCCCGAAGAACAAAAATTAAATTGAAGCTAGTGCTTTTTTAGGCCAAGCCTGGGCAGCGCATGCGCTGCTTGGCGAGGCATGCTGTATTCAGGTAGGGACTTAAAGCTCCGCCCACTCTCCGCCCATATTTTTCATTGGCTGGTGCCTTTGTCCACTGTAAACTGTGGCTGTTTATTGGTCAATAGGCTTAGTAGTCCCTCCTTAGTACTGCTTTGTCTCATTTTATAACCTCCCATGGCGACACCCCCTGTTACTTGTGTTGTTACTCGGTAGGCTTTAATTACAGCCTCCGAACACTATTTTCTTAAATAGCTTTGTCCTGCCTGCTGTTGCCGGCAGGACACACTCTCTCCTAACGCTTATTTTTTATTTTTATAGCGCGGGCGCGAACACATTTGCAATGCAATAGGTCTGCATTTGCGAGAGTTTAAGCAATTGGCATTGTAAATGACAATGCCTTTTATTTATATGTGTTAGAAATAATACATAAATAAAAGGCATTTTCATTTACAATGCCAATAGCTCAAACTCTCGTAAATGTGAGACCTATTGCATCGCAAATGCTTGTTATTTGCTGCATTCATCTGATTGTAAATTGAATTTTGGAGTTAGTGCAGGGGAAATGAAAAAACATCGAAAAATGTACGTAGAAATGTAAGCTCACAAACAATTTTTCTCATCTGAGCTCACAAAGCAATGTGTGTATTTGTAAGACTACAGTACCACAGTTGCTAGATGCCCCTGTCGTGATTACATTGAATAACTGTTATGCATTTCTCTTGTAAACAAACATAACGGAAACGCCCAACTGTTTGTAACTTTTGTGAGATCAAAGATGATGTCATTCGTAAAGGCATCTTAAATGTCACTAGTGATTTCACCAATGAAGTGTTCTGCAACGTAACCGGAGGTGTTATTTGTGAGATCGTTAGCCATACATTGAGAGGACTTTATTGTTCAGCAGCCAAACCCCCAGTGGTGACTCTTTAATGTTTTTGAAGATATTCGATTTTAAGCATAATATTCCTTCAACTAAAGTTTTCTAGGATAATTGTCTTTTTTACATAATGTTGGCTATTTGTGAAAAGATTTTTAAAATGTGCACATCTGTTACTGGCACGCCAGAAGATAATCACAAACTCTATCCAAAACCCCAGGATTTGTAATTTGACTTTTTTTAAAAGGGTAATGTGTTTCCCAACCATCATGAATGTGTCGCAGTTCCGAGGAGGGGTTGACAGACACTCATTTCACACACACGTGGCCATAGCAAAATTATTTCCTCAACACATTTTGCAAAATGGAAGAGCCAATTCACAAGATGCAAAATAGCAGACATAAGGTACAGCAAAATGTCCCTAATTTTTTTTTACATATCCCAATTTCTATTGACCACTAACACTTTCCGACCAAGTTCTAAATGTATACCAAGCTTAGTGCAAGTTTGTTTATTACCGGTTGATATATTTGAGAATCAAAACTCCTATGGATTTTTGAATTGCAAATTTGGGGAATCTGTATGTACATACATTTGGGTGCAGCGAGAGCAGATGTACAGAGTTGGGCATAGGCGTGAAAATCTTGCATTGTTCATAGCTTTCCCTCTGGTAGCCTTGCAGTGCCTTTCCTAATCTGGGTCTCAAGGCTCATGAAGCCGGCAAAAAGTAAACATTACATCAGTATTCCTTTTTACTTTCCTTATTAACCTCACCTTGTCCTTCAGCAGAAAATGGCAGGCTGTTCAGGCACTAAGGATGTAACATGAGTTCGACCGAGTGATGTGTTTGGAGTTAAAAGGCTGAACGATGCCCTTCATCTTCACATGGTATTTTTTAATTAAAGTATGTGGTCCCCTATCATAATGTTTGCTTGAGCAATATGAATGGAATTTTAATTACTCAAATTTAGGTGGATGTAATTTAATGCATTTTAGATTTTAGATTTAAAGTTTAGAGCTAACATTATACTAATTGTGTGTCTCAATCAGCAGTATAGACAGTTTGAAGTACAGATTATTCCTTTGCTAAAAAGACTGCTTTTAACTCAAGCCAAAACAAAATCTTTAAGGCTTTATAAACAAAATCTTTATTCAGTGCTGCTGGTGCATTTTCGTCAAAGTGAGGATTAAGATGAAATGTGTACATTTACCCATTCACTTGCCTATTAATTCCATTCACCTTCTTTGTAACTTTTAAAGCCTGTATTTGTTTCCCAACGAACTTTACGGTTTTAAACGTTGAATTAGTGATGGATTTAAGAAATATTTGCAACGTAAAGTGATGCCACTTCTAAAATTCTGCATCTTTGTCACATTGTAAAGATCTGCCATAATGCATCAGTCAAAGCACATGAGAAGCTAAGACTGTCCACCCTCTTGTCAGGAGCCAAGTGCCTTTTATGTAAGGTTGAAATGATTGTGACTAAAAGATACCAGCACGCAGCTCATAGTCTCAAGTCAATCACATGAAGTGTCCTGTTCCAAATCAGACAACCTTTAGTGGGAATTCTGGGACCCATGAGAAGATTCCGGTGCAATCTATCCAATATCCGGTCCCAGTAATCAGCCAATATGTTGGTCACTAATGGTGCTCTTGTTTTACTAAGAGTTCTGAGGCCTTGTTCATACATTGAATGATGATAGTCTAACCACCATTGTGGGCCTCTACCTTCATGTGCATCTTCAGGGACCACCAGCATTATCTGTTTTTGTGATGCGTTCCTGTGAATTACAGCACAGTGTACAGGAGCTCAGAAGCTACTGCTTTCTTGTCCCCGACAATCTACAAAGCAGAAGGGAAATACTTCATGTGATCTGCACCATCCTGCACTACTACGCTTAACAGATAGAAAGAGGTGTAGCAGAAGTCTTAAGAGCCCTTAGTTGACTTTGGGGACCAAGCAAACTACCAACTATATGAAATGTGCCATTATAGCCCTGTAGAGACATGGAGCCAAATATGAAAGATAAACACTGCCCTAGGAAGGATTGTCTATCAACACTTTATCTTTCTTCCTCCATCTTTTAAAAATGTCCTCACTTAAGTTGGTGCATTGCTTCATCCCTCTAGGAGAGCAAGCACTTTTACCACCAGTTAATTGCTTCAGTGTTTCCCCCAGCTCTCCCATAACAATATTGTATCTCTTCCTTGCTTCACTATCCTCCATCGATGCATGTTTCTATTCCCATTACCTCGCTCTTAAGTGAGGGTTATTTTAAAGGTGCATGCTCAGGTGTCCTCGGAGGGATTGCTTTGTGGCTACGGTGTCGGGTGATTGCTCACCGCTGTGATTTATTCCTAAATGAATGGACAAGTACATTTCTTGTACTTGTGTTACTTTGACTTGATCACTGGTTTTTAACTACCAGTTTTACCTCTTGTTTCCACAATGGATTTGTTACAGCCTTACAGGTGACCTTTCCACCCGTGTTTGTTCTATGGACTAGATGAGAAACTGATCCAGCGATCAGGGATCGATAATTTTCACAAACACAGGCCCATCTACACTGCCCAACTTGATCCCTTCACGCTGGGGTTCAGTGGGATGCAAGTTTATTCCTAACTCAGTAAATACACTTTAGAACCTGCATTTCCCCTTATAAATAAATGTGGCGATGAACCTAAAGTTGAAGAGTTGATGACAATAATAAGTACTTATCTATGCTACTAAATAATAACAGACTCAATGTGTAGTTTATGTTGTTTATCGTAAAATAATGGAAGAAATAAATGCTCATCAAGTACAGTTACACGAAAATGCAAATCATGGATTATCACTGAGAGATAACATTGACAATGTATAATTTCAAACTCATATCAAATAAACAATGCATTGAAGGAGTGGATAGGCCAAGAGAGAAAAGTTTCAGAGACAAAATACATTTGCAAATGAATATGCAAATTAAGGAGAGTATCTATACTAACCCGAGTAAAAACAGGGAAATCTACCCCACTGGCCAGTCAGGGCAGGAAGGCCACTCAAGTAGAGTCGAGTGACAAAGATTAGGTCAGGGAATCAATAAACAGGTAGGCCTCTATCTGGAAACAGCAAACCGACGACAGCGACGATCTCCCGCTATCTAGCATCAGCAGAAACCCCTACAAAAACCACACCCACCGGGACTTTCAATTATACCCCAAAACCTAAATGTCCAACCCACATTTGTTTCATTTACCAACCAAACTCTGTCTCTCATTGGCTAATAATGGGGGTGTTCTGTCACACCTCTCTCAGCGTGATCACTTTTATTCACTAGCTCATTGTTTTAGACTTTCAACATGAGGACAGATCTTTCTCAGGAAACAACTTTGTTTCATGTTGCAAGTCTCTACGCCTCTTTTGTTCGCCTCTGCCATCTCATGAGGAAGTTGTACGTTTCCACTTGTTTATCACTATCCTCCTTCTTCCGCAACCTTGACAGACAGTCAGCACATCGTAAAAGACATTTCTATGCTTCTGCATTCTCTCCTCATTCAAAGCCCATTTATTTCATATTCTTTTTCCTTCAGCAAGAATTAACCCAAAACTGGCATGCAGAAGTGTAGGCCCATGCTTGTATTTCTACGAGAACAGAACACAAACATTTATTATTTCATGAAATGTAATTTCATTTTACACACCATCCCAACATTGCACTAACCCATGCACAACCCATATTATTCGTAGCATAATATTATTAACGTGCACAAAAGCAGCATTAGTTTTTTATCAAAGCAGTTTTGTGGCCTAGTTCCATGCATTAATACACGCATTAGTTTATGCACATGCGCAAAAGCATTTCCCCATGTTTTAGCATTTATTAATAAAAATCTTCACCGCACACTGTTAATATATGTTACTTAGGGTTCAATCCGAGCAGGTTTTATTTACGCAAAACCCTGCTCCATCAATCCCCCCTTTGATGGCGTTTTTGAGCCATCATCAAAATACCCATCACATACAAGTTTCCACTTATTTAAAATACTGTACTTCTTTCTCGTTTTATCATTCTTCCATCTAAGTCTTTCATAATCTCATAGTAATTTACTCTCATATCCTCTAATTCTATCTCTTCTCTCTTTCTCTTTCTAGCTCTACGTTTAAGATCTGATGTCTCTTTCTATCTACACTTGCATTTGCAACATTTATAAATGATAATGATCATTATTATTACTGCAACTACTTAAGTAACAGGTATTAATATTTTTCCTAACAAACTACTCCCTAAGGTAGAAAACCAATTTCCCAGGAAAAACTCTTACCAAGTTTCTCCCATGCACCGTCAACTTTCAGTTCAGTCAAATCTTCATGAAGTTCTGCAATATTTTTAATATCCCCTTCAAGATTCTTACTTTTGTCAGGAATATAAGTACAGCATTGTTGTATTTTCAGCATGCTACAGACTCCACCCTCGTTTGCCAATAATATATCAAGGGCAAGTCGATTTTGCAAAACCATTGATCTAATTGCAACAATTTCAGTATCAATCATCAAGAACCCACCAGCAGTACCTGTTGATAAACGATCAACCACTGTGGACAATTTTCTAATTTTATGTGAATTCAGAATAACTCCAACTGAAGGTATCAGTGCTCCAAAAATATCCCCAATTATTTCGGAATAACTCGCTCCTCTCTTATTACGTGTTAGTCCTTGTTTTATTTCATTAACTCTATTATTCTTATCTACGTGATATACCTTTGGGAATACTATGCCTGAATAACAACATCCGTACCAACCTGTAGGTAATCTATAATAAGCATTCTTACCACACACATAATAAATTCCCGGGAAAACAGGATCAGTCCCTCCTTTCAGTCCCCGATTTCCTTTTATCAAGAAAGTATGCTCACATTCACTAGAACCAATGAAGTAACTATTAAGTTCAGTCTTTTCTCTAAACACGCAAAGCTTTCCTCTATGTTTAAAATCTAGAGTCATGGCAGCGTAAGCCTCACCCTTTTTGTAATCACCCTCTCTAAAAGCCCATGGAGGTACATGAGACTTTTGCTCAGCAGCTTTCTTTTTTAAATCTCGTCTTCTATCTTCTACCAAGTTCATAAACTCAATTTCTTCATGCCGTAGTTTACAAGTTAAGTTATTTCTATGCGCATCTATTGTATCTATTGGTTTGTTACTAATGAAAAAATCTCCCATGTAAGCTGCATAAACAGGACCATAGACAATTTTTAACTCTCTTCTAATAGGAATTTCGGAAAATAATACTCTAGTCCTTCCCTCTCATAGAACAGACTGGTTAAGACACTACAAGACACACCATATGTTAAAGGTAGGTGATGGTAAGTCACCCCCTCTGAGACAGACGACGGAAATTGCATGCGCACATAACAATCTCTCGCATTCATTGTATTAACATATTCATACAAAACTTTAGTAAAAACTTTTAACGAAAAATCATTAATTGATTTATCATGATGATAAACACTATCATCTTCTATCTTTTCTATGTTAGTATTTAAATCTTCTTTAATAATAGAATCAACTCTCTCACTTCCCACATCATTAGTATTATTTTTGTGATTAGTCACCATTAAAACAGGGACAATAACAATCAGTGTTAACCATACCAATGTTAGTAATAAGACACTACATAAGCAAGCATTAATACATCTACGTTTAAA
Organism: Calotriton arnoldi; assembly: GCA_963921515.1. NCBI lineage: Eukaryota > Metazoa > Chordata > Amphibia > Caudata > Salamandridae > Calotriton > Calotriton arnoldi. The sequence continues at coordinate 53,427 of CAWUFW010018180.1, forward strand.
ACTATGATTTTGATATCCAGTCTCTGTTACCTTTGCCATTTTAGACACTGTATAAAAAAATTAAAAATCTAAGAAAAAACCTAAAAATATAAAATCTTTGGAAAAAAACTTATCCAAAACCCATCTAGAGTAGTGTATCCTTACACTTTATGCCTCTCGTCTTTACCCCCACTTTTTCTTTTTTTTATCTTCTTTTTCAAATCTTTTGAACTTTCACCATACTCTTCATTATAATTGTTGCACTTTTATTTTCACAGTTCTCTTTTAAAGTGGTTTCAGTTTGCTTTGATCACTTTGATCAGTACCAGCTTCTTCTTCTTTTTGATTTGTATTCTCAATCTCTTCCAACACCACATATGTCCATTCTGGAGCTGTGTATTTCTTACTTGGAATTCTTATTCTTTTTGTTTTTCGTACCAATTCTTCTTCTGAATCACTTTGTCCAGTTTGACTTGATATTTCATTTATTTGATCCAGCCTTTTCTTTTCTAGAGTGAATTTCAGTCTTTTCACTCTTTTTGGCCACACATCACCTTTTCTTGCTTTCTTAACTTGAACTGCTTCTTCACCTTCGTTGTCAAGTTCGCAAGTTATTTTATTCAGTTCTTTTTTTTGTTGTACTTGCTCTTAATTTTCATCAGTCACTTTCTCCTTTTCTTTGTCAACAGCAGTCTCTTGAGACCCAGAAGCTGGTGCCCACTTTATTCGACTTGTACTTGGTTCTTCCTCTTGCTCAGCTTTTTTAGAATCTGTAACACTAGATTCTATAGCTTCATGCTCTCCAGCTTCTGGTTCTTTTCTCTGCTTTACCAGTTGCTGCTCTTCTTCTTGTCTTTCAAGTGGACTTGAGACTCTTCTTGTATGACTTGCATGAATCCAGTTTGGCAAGCCACCACACTTCACTGCTGTCGTTGTCACCAAAATGATCTGATATGGTCCATTCCACCTGGGTTCCAAACACGACTTCCTCACGTGTTTCTTGACAAGAACCCACTCTCCTGGACTCAAATCATGAGCTTGATCCGGCTGTGTTGTGGTTGCAATTTCTCCAACCTGATGAGACACAGAATGCACCAGATCAGCCAATCCTTTGCAATAATCAAGCACTAGATCATCAGTAATATTCATCAGTTTGTTTGCTGGTACAATTGCTTGTCTCATGGCTCTCCCCATCAAAATCTCGTGAGGACTCAATCCAGTCTTTTTATCAGGAATGCTTCTAAGACTCATCAATACCAGGGGTTAAGCGTATGGCCATTTCAGTGTTGTAGACGCACACACTTTTGATAGTCTGGATTTAATAGTGCCATTAATTTGTTCGACCACTCCAGTTGCTTCTGGTCGATAGGCACAATGCAGCTTTTGCTCAATTTGTAATGCTGCGCAAATCATCCAAATTATCTCATTGTTGAAATGTGTTCTCCTATCTGTTTCTAAAGAGACTGGAAATCTAAATCTTGGGATTATCTCTCTCAAAAGTAATTTAGCAACAGTTAGGCTGTCATTCCTTCTTGTTGGATAAGCCTCTACCCAACGAGAAAACAAACAAACAACAACCAACACATATTTTAGTCCATTACAAGAGGGAAGTTCTGTAAAGTCAAGCTGTAGTCGGGTAAATGGTCCTGCCTCTTTTCCAATTCCACCCCAACTAACAACTGTCTTTCTACCTGGAGTTTGCTGCTGGCACACTACACACCTCTGGCATAGACTCCCTGCAATGACCCTAAACTTTGGGTTGAACCATGACTGCTTGAAGAACCTAATCATAGCATCTCTTCCAACATGTGTAATTCCATGGTACATCCTTGCCATCTGAGTCAGTAAACTATCTGGCATTACTGGTCTTCCATCAACATACACCCACACTTCATCTTCTGCTCTCTTTTTACAACCTGATTTTATCCAAATTTCTTTTTCTTCCTCACTTGCTTCTTCCTGTAACTGCCTAATTTCTTCCCATGTTTCCAAAGAAGAACACATTAAGTGGCAATTTGTATGTTTTTTCTCCACCCCTCTGTTGATTGAAATTGAATTTTGTGCACAGAAACGCGCCACTTGGTCTGCGTATCTGCTTCCATTTGTCACATAGTCATTTCCTGACTTGTGTGCTGAACATTTTACCTCAGCAATCTTTTTGGGCATTTGTAATGCATTCAATAGATCCTTCACATTTTTACTGCTCCGGATCGGTGATCCTGAAGAAATCAGAAATCCTCTTTGCATCCACAACTGACCAAAATCATGCACCACCCCAAAACCATATTGACTATCAGTGAATATGGTTACTCTCAGATTCTTGCCAATTATACATGCTCTAGTCAGAGCTATTAGTTCAGAAATTTGAGCAGAATGTATCCCCTTTAGACAGGATGCTTCAAGAACCATAGACACTGTACATACTGCATAGGCAGCACTCAATGCACCTCTTTAATCTCTCAGACAAGATCCATCCATGAACATCACACTATCTGACTCTTCAAGAGTGGGTATCTTTAATGTCAGGTCTTGGTTTCGTGCAGAAATCTGTCACATCCAAACAATCATGATCTGCTTCATCTTTCACTTCTTCACAACTTAAATTTGGCAACAGCGTTGATGGGTTCAATATTGTACATCTTGTCACTGTCACATTTTCAGCACCCAAAATCACTCTTTCATACTTAGTCAGCTGACTATATGTCATATGCTGAGTCTGAGTCCTTGTTAATAGGATCTCAACAGAGTGTGACACATATACTTTCGCTGGATGTCCCATAACAATTGTTTCGCTTTGCTCAAGACTCACACAAGTAGCAGCCACTGCTTTTAAACAACCTGGTAATGCGGCAGCCACTGAATCCAAAGTAGCAGAAAAATATGCCACTGGGCGACGTGCCATTCCATGTTTTTGTGTTAAGACTGAAAGTGCACACCCATCTCTCTCACAACAGAATAATGCAAAATCTTTTGTGTAATCTGGCATTCCCAATGGAGGTGCTCGACAAATACTATCTCGCAATTCAATAAAAGCTTTCATACACTCTTCATCCAATTCAATCGGATCAACCACATCTTTATGTGACAACCTCCGTAAAGGTTTTGCAATCAGTGAAAACCCACTGATTCACTGTCTGCAGTATCCAACCATTCCCAAAAACATTCGGACTTCTTTTTGAGTCTTAGGAGGACCCATCTGCAAAATCACATTGATTCGTTCTTGCGTTACTTTTCTAAATCCTTTCTCAATTTTGTGTCCCAAATACTGAACCGCTTTTTGACAAAACTGTAATTTTGCTGGTGACACTTTATGCCCACCTTCTGCCAAATGATTCAGTAAGGCAATTGTATCTGTCACACAGGCTTCTCGTGTTTTTGATGCCACCAGTAGGTCATCAATATACTGCACTAACACTGAATTTTCTGGCATAAGCAATGACTCCAAATTTTTTTTCAAAATCTGATTAAAAATCGAAGGACTCTCTGTATACCCTTGAGGAACTCAGCACCATGCCAAAACACGGTTTCCGAACCGGAAAGCAAAAAGATATTGGCTATCCGGATGCAAAGGTATCGAGAAAAATGCTTGACACAGATCAATTACTGTGTACCATTCTGCATCACAAGGAATTTGATAAAGAATCACTGCTGGATTTGGCACTATTGGACAGCAAGGTACTACGATCTTATTAATCTTTCTCAAATCCTGTACTATTCTAAATTTTCCACTTGGTTTCTTAATCCCCATAATAGGTGAGTTACAAGGACTACTCAGTATTTCTTTTAGAATACCTTGCTCAATCATTTGATCAATTACAGGAATTACTCCTGCTGTTATTCCAGGGCTCATCTTGTACTGAGGAGTGTTTGGATATATTGCACCTGGTTTAACTGTAACCTGAATAGGATCCACACCTTTCATCAAACCAATGTCTTTTCCTGCACAATCCCATACATCAGGTCTTACTGCATTTCTCAATTCTGCAGGTAAATTTTCTTCTGTAAGCAATGAATATAAATCATACACTTCTGTCCCTTGCTTCGCTAACATCATTTTAAAAGCAACATCCTCATCTGGTGTTTGAAAAGCAAGACCATCTGGCGTACAATAGATGGTGCAGTTCATCTTACAAAGCAAGTCCCTACCTAAAAGGTTCACCGGACTTGTATCATACCACAAACCGATGCATGTCTCTGAATCTTCCAATATGAACTTCTATTGGTCTTGTTATTGGAGTCTTAATATATTTATTTGAAACTCCCACAACTAGGATCGTTTCTCCCGAGAGGGGTAGGTTTGGGATTTCTGCTGCTCTCACAGTAGAACGGGTAGCACCAGTGTCCACAAGGAATGTAATATCATTACCTTCCACTTTTCCATCAACAAAAGGACCTGATTGATCTACCTCTAGAGATATGCCAAGCACGCACTCTTCCTCCCCCCTCAGGCACCGTCATTGAGATGAGTCTGAATCAGTCTCTGAACATTGCAACAAATACTGTGAAACTATTTGCACATTTTGATTCTTACCAACTTGTTCACCCCCGTGAAATCCAGAATTCGCACTGTATCTCTGTACTTGAGCATTCACATTATTTGGCATAGGAGCTTGAGGCACCTGTACTTGTTGTGTCTGTGGTGTAACTATCTGCTGCTGCTGCTGTTGTTGTTGTTGTTGATTCACAACCACTTCATTCTGCATCTGCGGATTGAAATTTTGATTCATTCCATTATTCTTCAGTAAAGATCTACACTCATTCCTCCAATGTCCAAACTTTCCGCACGCATGACAAGGAAATTTCTTTTTCAGTTCTTCCATACTCATCTTACCTCTACCTCTACCTCCATTTGGTACCTGACCATTTTTATTTAGTCCCTTCATCTGAAAATCTGTTTGAGAACCATTGTTTCCATCTTTCTGTTCCGCCACTTTCACCTGTGCCCACATAATTTTCTCTTTCAACTTTTTATGCCTTGACTCAATATCACCACTACAATATTTAGCATATCTCAGAATCTCATCAACGTTTTACTCTGCCAACAAATCAAATGTTGCTGAATCATGTTACTAATTTCGGGTTTTAATCCAAAAACAAACCTATACACAAAATGTCACCTATACTTTCAAAACCACTATACTGTTTGAACACCTGTAACAACCTTTCATAATAGGCATGTACCGATTCTTTAGGTTCCTGGGTTGTCCTGTCAATTTTAACCCAATCTGTTTCTTTTGGAGAAATTTTACTTTTCAAGAAAGTAATTACTTGATTATATTTTTCATCACTTCTTCTGAAGGTGCTCCTGTTTTCACATCTCTAGGATATTATTCTTTTGGCCAGTCAACAGTAATTTTACACTCAGTCCATAAGTCAGCTGGAACTAAAATCTCAAACAAACCATCTAGATCTTTTAACAAAACTTTTGAAACTTTTACAAACCTCTCTACCTTTTTGTACCACTCGACAGGTTTCTCTCTCAACCTAGAAAAATCATTCGTAAAGGATAATATATCCTGTCTTGACCAGGGAACGTGAACATATCCACCACCTGGAACTTCTCTCATTGGGCATACCATTTCAGCCTGTCCTGTTTCTCTTAATGGAAATAAAGATGCATTTTTACTTGCAAGTATTTCTTCCTTCTTTTTCATCCATCTACCTTTCCATCGGTCTAAATCACCCCATTTCTTCAAGGTATTCATCAATTCTTTTATTTGCAATCGTTTACTAAACGTATTCAAACTCTCCAAATCCTTGTCAGTAAAACCCAGTCTGTACGTTTTTTGCAAAACTTTAGCCTTTTCTATGTCTACTCCATATTCTTGTGCAGGTTCTGCCAACCTCTCATGTAGATTCCTTGCTTTCCATGTAATATTCTTACACAAAAATAACAACTCTTCATCTCGGTACTTACTCAATCTTTCTGGACTTATTGTACCAATAATCATTTCTTCCAGATCCACTCTCAATCTAGCTACATTAATACTCGATTGTGACTTATTCCTTTCCATTCCTCTTATCCAGTTATCTAACTCCTCTGGTGAAGGACCCACTGAACTCCCTGATACTGGAGTTGTTCCACTGACATTATGCACTATTTTTCTAGGATCCATCTGTACACTTCTCTCTGGTGTTTCAGTTACATTTTCACTCACTGGAAGATCAATCAATGAAGTACTCATCTCAACTTGTTCTGATCCACTAACATTCCTGGCATTATTCACGAGAATTGTTAATGCATGTACTCTTGATATATTCTTACTCTCACCATACAATGGAACTATAGGACCAATCGTTACTGGTACCGATAATGCTTCCGCATTCAAACTCATCTGACTAATTCTCTGAATTAACTCCTCTCTCACCTTATTCAACATGTCAATCTCATTTTCCTGCAACACTCGAGTGTGTGAAGCTCCCGGAACTTGTGTAAACTGTGAAACTTGTGTAGGTTGTGGAGCTTGTGGAACCTGAGGAACTTGTATTTCAATTAGTGGTGCATTTGGAACTGTTTCTCCTGAACTTTCCTGATATGGTGGAGGTCTCTTTAATAATATTTCATCTAACAACTCATCATCAATCTCATCTGAATCATTATCTATTTCTGAAGTCTCTAAATTATTCTTTTTCTCTTTACTTTTGCCTCCAATCTGTTCCTCAGCAACTATTACTAGATATAATCCATCTGCACTTACATCTCTCCTCCATCTTTTTTTTGATCATCCCATCTAGCCTCAGAATATCTCGTTATTATATTCCTGTATTAAATTCCATTCCTGTCTCTCTCCCTTTTATAAGCCTCATGTTCCCATTCCTCAAGCGCTTCATACTGCGTAGGTCTAGGACTTGGCTTTAATGAATTCATTATTCCTCTCAAATTCTCCAAAATCCTTACATTAAATGTACCATGCTCCGGAAAAGCTAAAACTCCATCATCTTCCGTATAACTCATCCAGTTCTCTAACCATGTACACGTATGATACCCACGTTCCAACATCATAAAAGAAGCAGGCGTTCTCGGAGGAGGTATAGGTAGTCCCTCTCTAGTAACTATCGGCTTGTCTTTTTTAAATAAATCTTTTATTCTTTTTAACATCTTCATTTTTAAACACTCTTTTTCTCGCTAAATAAACCCAAAACAAACAAGAGAAAACTTCCGTAAACCCTCTCACTCAATTTGCTAAATCCCAACTAATACCAGCGCGGCTCACAGCAACCAACTAATCACGACTCACTACGTATCCGCTATCTCAACCAATGCTAGCGTGACTCACAGCAACCAACCAATCACGGCTCAGTACACGCCCGCTGCCTGACCAATGCCAGCGCGGCTTTTTGTGACATCAGTATTACTCCTGCTACTGACCCTCCCTTTACAAAATAATACGGCAATGTATTTTCTACATTTTCTCAATTATTTTTTTGTTAGAAACAACACAAAACAATGCTACTTTGTCTTCTCCACTAATAAAAGAGATAGTTCGATTCACTCAAAGAGTTTTCTTTTACTTCTAGTAAAATAACGACCAGCGCTACTCTACTCTCAATCAACTTAAAGGAGGTCTTGGTACTCCTCTGGGGAAGCCAAAGTTTCGGAAGAGGACTTTCCTTTCAGAAAGAGGTCTTGGTACTCCATTGGGGATGTAAGGCCAGAGTTTCGGAAGCGGACCTTTCACTATTTCATGCAATCTTCTTTCAATCGAATATGTCCCTAAAATAACATCGTCAGCCCCAGTTGGACCTTATATTCTTTCGAGTTCATTAGCAACTTAGTATAACTTATTCCGTAAATTCTTAAAATAGACTGTGTCCCATAGTTCATTCCTGTAAGCCCATGGATTTTTAGTCCGTAACTATATTTTCGAGTCTGAAGGCAGCAAGTCCTGGGTATAATAACTTGTCAAATCAAGAAGTGGTTTGATTTGGCACTCTTATTTTAGAGTGAGGGACTAAGTAGAACTTCAATAAAAAGCTAAGAAATGAACTAAGAAATATTGCTACTACTGTGATTGCCCTGAAGAAGACCTTCTGGGTCGAAACGCGTTGGCTATGGTCGTTTTTAAGAAGATTTTGCAATAAAGAAATCAAGAAATAATAACCTGCTGAATTCATTTGCCTTTTTTACGTTGCTTATATTTGCAAATTGCATTTATATCTTGATCTATTGGAGTGCTGAATCGCTGTATTTGTTGACTATTAGATAGCATGACTTCAATATCTTTCCAAAAAGGACGTATATGCTTACTATAAAACAAATGAATAATGAAGATCACCCAGAGGATGATCGCAATACCAACAAGCAGCTGAAGGCAAAAGCCCTTGTTTGTGTAAGCATTCAGGGATCCAGTATGATCTATAGGAAGTCCAAAATTTACATTGTAGCATAAGGGGAGAGATTTTATGACGCAGAAGAGAGCTCCATATATTATCCCTTGTATTTGGAGGAAAGGATTCAATATTATTTTTAGAACTAGAATTTTCCCATGCCCGTTGAATTTGCACGGTCGCTGGCTTGGAAGTTTTCAGCAGGGTCTTATAAATTATTGATTCTGTATGACCCTTGGCCAAGAGTTTCTGAAGCAACAGTACGCAGTCAGCCTTATTTGGGCTTCTAATGCCCATTAATGTGACTTTTAGTGTGAAGAAATTGTAAAATTCCAAATGCTGAAGATTAAATCTCTCAGATAACACAGCAAAAGATATGGGGTTGTTAGGTTGGATAATATCTCTAACATAGAAAATACCCAAAGATGATCAATGTTTCCAGAAAGATAAGGAAAAATCTAATTTAATAGTTTTATTAAACCACAAGCAGGCTTGTTCTGAGCCCTCACTTTATGAAGAAAATATCTATCTAAGTATTTTATGGTTAAAATTGAATCCTTAATGATCTGGAAGGAATGAGGAACTTCAAGTTGTTTAATTCTCAAAGTGTTAATGAGCGACAGAGGGTAAACCAAATCTGATTCGATATCAACCCATGCAGGACGATTGGCCGCTGTTGGGTCCAGCCACTAAATGGATTGTTTGGCCAGAAAGGCTATTTGATAATTTTTAAAATTAGGAAGATTTAAGCCATTTGTTTGTAGATTTCGGAATTATATTCGTGCTCTTTCACCCTCCGATATAAAAGAGGATAATATTGCATTGACTGAGTCATGAAAGGAAATGGAATGGATTTGTGGTGCGAGCATCATTTCAACCATTTCAACCTGGCCCCACCACCTAAGAACTTTTGGTGACTATGCCTCAGTTTCTTAATTTTGGCAAGTAGGGTTTCCTCAATATGAGCCCTGGTATGTTATGTTATTAAAATGTATACAGCGCATGAATACCAAGCGGTGTCTTGGCGCTACCAGTCTAGAAGCGAGCTGGAGCGCTTTTCATTGAACAACCTTCCTTTGACCAAAAATCTCTGGCCAACTATTGGCCCATTTCCTTGTTACCTCTTCTGGGTAAACTGCTCGAAAACCTAATTAACAAACAACTAGTTACCTACCTTGAAACCAATCACATCCTAGAGTCCTCCCAATCTGGCTTTCGACCTGGCCATAGCATGGAAATGGCGCTCCTGGCCGTGACCGATTCCCTGCGCCATGGGCTGGACACGGGTAACTCGGTAATGCTTGTGCTGCTAGATCTCTCAGCAGCCTTTGACACAGTCTCTCATAAGAGGCTGCTTGATAGGCTGCGAGAGATCGGCATTCAGGGCCTTGCATTAAAATGGCTCCAGCACTTCTTGGAATAGAGACATCAAATTGTCTTCTTGGGCCCATATTTTTCCCGTAAGACAATCCTGGACAAGGTTGTCCCGCAGGATTCCTGCCTGAGCCCCACTCTGTTTAATATCTATATGGCTCCCCTTGCCAGGCTTGCCGAGTGTTTCGGCTTTGAAATAATCTCATATGCGGACGACACCCAGCTGATGTTTACTTTTGACCAGGACTTGATGGCGGCCAAAAACTGTTTAACACTGGGCATGCTAGCCATCTCTGAGTGGATGAACAAAAATTATCTCCAATTAAACACTGACAAGACGGAGATTATGCTGTTTGGGAAAGCAGCCTCCATTTGGACAAACGATTGGTGCCCTCACCAACTGGGCATCACTCCTGTGCCTAAACATGCTGTAAAAAACCTGGGCATGAAATTTGGCCAAGCTCTCACAATGAAAAAGCACATCTTGACCACCTCGGGAGTATGCTAATATAACATGCGCCTTCTGCGCAGAATATTCCCCTACCTTCCAACCTCCGCCCTTAAGACTCTGGTACAGCCTTGGTAATAAGTAGATTGGACTTAGGCAACGCCCTTTTTGCGGATGTCAACGAGACCCCAGTGGCCAAACTCCAGGTAGTTCAAAATACTGCTGCCAGGCTTGTTCTCAACCGCCCATCAGGCACGTCTTCGGCACCGTTGCTGAGAGAACTGCACTGGCTCCCAGTGAAGAAAAGGTCTTGTTTTAAGATCTGTTGCCTTACCTACAACGCCATAAACGAAAAAGGCCTGTTATATCTGCAACAAAAAATCTAAACTTACACCCCAGGACGCTGCCTTAGATCCTGTGACAAAGCCTTATTATGTGTACCTCGCATTCGTCTGACGCATAGTGGAGGAAAGACTTTTTCTTATCTGGCTCCCCACTACTGGAACAAGCTGCCACTTTGTGTTCGCACTTGCGCGAACTACTGCAAATTTAGGAAACTTCTCAAAGCCCACCTCTTCTAACTCTCTCCCTTCTGATCCCTGCTTCCGCACAGTGCTGAGATGCCCCCAGGTGAGTTGAGCGCTATATTAAATATTTTTAACATAACATATTTTAACCAGGTCTTAATGGCTTTCCTGAAAGATGTCAAAGAAGGGAGACTTCTGAAAGTAATGGGGAGGGTGTTCCAGAGCTTCGTAGCACCCGCTGTAAAGCTTCTGCCGCCCCAATTAGCCTTACAGAATCTCTGAGAGAGTATCAGCTTCGCCCCTTCTGACCGAAGGCATCTGTTTGGAGAGTCTGTTTCACAAAGCTCGGGCCTGGTGGGGCCTCGACAGGGGTAGAGAGGCCTCCCGGGGGAGGTGGGAAGGGATATGTCCTCCCTATGGATAACTTGTTTAACAAAAAGATATCCCTCCTGGAACCTCTTAAGGTCCCTAGGTGGTGAGATGAAGAGAGGTAAAGAAAGGGGAAAAAAACAACATGTAGCCAAAGATATAGGAGAGGGTGTTCTGAAGTTGAACAGAACACCTAAAAAGAGTCTGCACCTTACTGATTCAGTAATGTCCCAGAGTTGTCAGGTAAGAAGGGAGGGAGACCCTTTTGTTATTATAGCCCTCACTCACTCTAATAGTGACATGCCTCATCATCGGGCTCACCCTGGCTCCTAAAAGCCAGGGTGGGCTTGACCGTATTTCAGGGAGCACTTGTGAAGATTTTGGGTTTGGGGTATGGGGGGTAATGTTAAAGATAAAATTCCTCTCCCACTTCTAAAGTATCCTTTATTAGTGGAGTGGGGGGGAAGGTTAAAAGAGACTATGGTAGGGTTGGAGGATATGATGCTCCTATGACCCAAACTGAACACCAACATGTTTCAGCCCTATCGCTGGCCTATTTATTGTCCTGGGCTTTCGTCAGGGTGGGCTACAAAGAGGTCACTTCCCCCAGAGACAGAGTGCGGAGTGGTCATGCAATTAACATGTAACACATTTGTATATATGTAATTATCATATAAGGGACAAGTCTAGTACCTGCCACTGTTCTCTTCGGGGAGCTTCCTGAAAGAAAAGAGGGAAAAATCGGACATACACATAAAGGACAGTTAGTGACTTTTGTGTGGTTAAGCCAGATGTTGCTCTTCGCAAAAGTAGCTTCACCGTTGTTGTCCCCCTTAGTGAATTACCGTGAGAGCGACTGGTATCATGTGTAGTGCACCAGAGGGTGATTGTGTCTGGTGATCACCAATCAGAAACTATACCAGTGACACGCATTCAAGAGTTTGTTGTGTAACCATATATTTATGGAAAAAATGCATGCAGTAATTCTGTTTCATTCATGCCAAACGCAATCATTGTTGTAGCTTAGTGTCATACACCCATACATACATGCACACTGTTACCCGTTTTTTTACTGTTATCAAGTGTCTAATCATTGTGAAATGAGAAAACAGTAGACAATGACTATGCGATTAGGGCACTCACCCCGGTAGAACAGGGTGTAAACTCCCAACGAGGGGCTTGGAGGGGGAGGCCTTGTAATCACACTCTGTAGGTAAGGGAAGACAAGTCGGCAAGGTTGGTGAGTATAGTTATTAGGGCATCGAGTTCGTGGGATGAAAGCTCCATGTATAGTAGTCAAATGCCGGGTGTTTGTCAATACTCGGAAGAAGGGCATCACTTACTTCGTCAAAGTAGGGGACCTACTGTGCTCCACTCCCCTGCTTGTCTGAGGAGGGAGTGAGGCGCCGTAGTTAAATACTAGGAATCAGTGCGTGGTTTGAGGCATGCTTCTGAGCACCCTGTATCCGCTGGGTGCCCGTGTCCCGCTGTGATTGGGTAGAGTGAGGGGGCTTGGCGCAACGTCATATGCCGCGTGACCAAGTGCACATAGTCCGCAATGGAGGTTCCGGTTGCCATGGCAGCGGCAGTGATGCTGCTGTTCCTCCTATGTGGGGACGTGGTTGTGGCTGTCCGCGGGAGTAATACATTTGTAATTCACTCTATATCTATGGAACACGAGGGTGAGACTGTCCGTGACACTAATAAACTTTTTGAGCGGTAAAATGGGAAAAGTGCCGAATGTAAGTGGTTAATATTGATATGAATTTGATTGTGTGGTTGGAACTTAAGCATCACCTATATTTCAAGTGTTGTTGCATATTAGTTTGAATTTCTTATATAGTTTACACGCCAGTCTTGGGAATTTTCTAGGGAAATGGTGGCTTGGATAGTTAGCAGCGTCTGGATATTAGATCAGACGAAAAGGATTTCCTACATATATAGTTTACAGGCCAACCTTGGGAATTTTGGCTTGGATAGTTAACAGCGCCTACATTGAGCGGTGGGTAAAGGGAGGTGAACAGGGTGGGGAGCCCTGGTCATGTTCCAACTGGGAAGGCACAATATTCAGTGGTAAGTAAAGATGTAATCGAGGCTGCTCCTCGTAGAAGTTCATCTTGAGGGGTATCGATATAGGTCTCAGCAGGGTGGACATTGGTTCATCTGTTGAGGTTTTTAAGTTGATTCCATGGGATGTTGTCATTGAAGCCTGTTTTATTTGTCTGTAAGCGATACACCCATCTCTCTTCTTTGAGTAATAATGTGTTCTGGACTCTATTGTGTGCAGGTATTTTTTCTATGATCGTCCATTTAAGATCATTCTCAGTGTGATTAGATTCGAGGAAGTGAGTAGTGAGTTTGGTCATGGTTTTTTTGCAGCGGATGGTGCTCCTGTGTTCGCTGATCCTTGTTTTTATTTTTCTCGTGGTCATGCCTATGTATTTGAGATCACATGGGCAAGTGATCATGTATACAACATTGGTACTGTTGCAGTTAGTGTGGGTTCTTTGTTCCCATGGTGTTTTGAGCCCTAGGACAATGTTGATCGTGTGTGTAGTGTAAGGGCATACGGTACAGCTGCCACATGGGACATGACCCATAACTCGTGGAAGATCCCATAGGGTGGTTTGTCTGTTTTTTGCAGTGTCGGTGGCGTTGCTATGTACCAATCTGTCTCGTATACTGTTGTTTTTCTTAAATGAGAAAAGTGGTTTCTTGAATTCAAGTTTGTTGGATGTGAGTATCCGCCAGTGTTTGTTGACTTTTTTTTATTAGGTTGGACCCAGAGTTATATGTCGTGACACATATGAGTTTTTGTGTTTCATGTTTTTTTGTTTTTTTTCCAGAAGACTTTCTATGGGGTTGTTTCGCACTCTTTTTTTTGCTTTGTTTACTATTTGTGTTGGGTACATCCGGTCTTAGAGTTTTTGGTTAATTTTTCTGCCTCTTTGTTGTAGTCTTCCTTTTTGGAACAGTTGTGCTTGATGCGCATGAATTGTCTGACTGGTAAGTTTTCCCTGAGGACCCTAAGATGTGCACTTTCAAAATGGAGAAGACTGTTACCGTCAGTAGGTTTTGTATACAGTGAGGTGCTGAGTTTTCCTTCTTCAGAGGTGATATTCACATCCAAGAAGGACACCTGCTTGTTATCATGTGTCATGCTAAAGTTTAGGAACGGGTTCCTGTTGTTGATCCATTCATTGAAGCGATCTGTGATGGTGTTGTCATGTTGCCATATTACCAGGATGTTGTCGATGTACCTGATCCATAGGTGTGTATGGTTGGCATAGGGGTTGTTTGCCCAGATGTTGTGGTCCTCGAACCAGCCCATATACAGACAGGCTATACTGGATGCAGAAGTACTGCCCATTGATGATCCGTGGCATTGCAGGTAGAGATTGTCTTCGAAGCTGAAGAAGTTTTCAGTGAGGGCCATTTTGGCCAGTTCCATGATCCAATCTATGGGGGCTTTCCATAACCACTCCTGAGTTAGTAGTAGGTTCTGAATCACTCTGAGGCTGTCTTCCTGGGGATGCTGGTGTAGCGTGCCTCTACATCAAGACATATGAGTGTCTCGTTCTGTGGATCAAATGTCATATCTCCGAGGATCGTGAGGAGGTGGGTGGTGTCCTTGACATAGGACTTAGCCCTGTGTATGAGTGGTCTCAAGTACCAGTCTACAAATTGTGATATAATCTAGGGGCACAGAACCCAGAACCCCTAGATTCTACACAGTCCCCAAAATCCACAAAGGACAAATTCCACCACCAGGAAGACCAATCGTCTCGGGAATCGGTTCAGTCCTGGAACCACTATCAGAATTTGTAGATTGGTACTTGAGACCACTCGTAACCAGGGCTAAGTAGAAAAAAACTAGATGAAGAAACTGCCTTGACTTGAGCATCGAAGTCCAGACTCTCATCTATCACCACTCCCAGGTTTTTAGCCTTAGGGACCGGGATGGGTACTGCTCCCAAGTCGTATGGCCACCAAATCTGAGACCAGCTGGGGGAGTAGTTACCAAACAGGATTATATCAGTTTTTCCTGAGTTCAGCTTCAGGCAGTGCGAGCTCATCCATGAGTCGACTGCCAGCATGCAATCCCTGAATCTTTTTATCTGCGGCATGATATTTTTACAGAGTGACAGGACAATTTGAGTGTCGTCCGCGTAGGATGTTAACGCCATCTTGAATGATCTAATTAGTGCCACCAATTCAGATACGTATACATTAAAAAGTGTAGGGCTCACAGAGGATCCATGAGGAACCCCACATGGGAGAGTGAAGGACGGAGAAGCGTAGTCACCCAAGGCAACTGATTGTATCCTATCAGATAAAAAAGAGGAAATCAGTGCTAATGCCTTATCTGAAATACAAATAGTATTCTGACAGTTAAGCAGTATCTTATGGTCGACCGAGCTTGCAAATTCAAGACCCAAATATTTTAATCTAATCTGTTGCCATTTTAAATTAAAATTAGCCACTATATGAGGAAGGTAAAATACATTTGGCTGCAAATTTCAGTTTTTTCCTTATTCAAAGAGTATCCCAAAACATTTGTAAGGTTGCAATACCCCAAGAATTTCAAGAATAGGTTTATCTGCATCAGTAGAGAAGATCAGCACATCATCAGCAAATGCCGCCAGCTTTTGTGTACCACTAGTAAAAGGAATAACTTTGATTATGTCACTAATCCAAATGGAAAGTAAGAACGGTTCAACTGAAAGTAAAAAAAGGAGAGGGGATAAAGGACAACCTTGTCTGGTACCTTGCGACAAACAGAACTTTAGGCTGTTGTATAGATAGGTTTAAGGTCAGTGTGAAACATGCATGGTCTGATATGAGAATAGGCTCGATATTGGGGTCAATGGCAGATTGGACCAATGTTTTACTAATGAAAAAAGTAGTCAATTTTAAACAGAGTATTGTGAGTGTGCGAATAAAAGGAGAACTCACTACCTGTCAAAATGTGTAGTCTATAAATGTCAATTAAATCATTTTACTCTGCTAGTCTATGGGGCTGGGAATAGGAGCGATTAGGTCTATAAGTGTATTGTGAAAGTCTGTCTAGAGTGGTGTCAAATGGGAGATTTAAATCTCCAGCCAAAATAAGTTTACTATCCTGAGGGAGCTCATGTAATTTTCAGAGAAGACCAGAAGGATGTGTCATTCGATGGCAGAGGATAGATGTTTGCGATAAAAAAGGAAAAGCCATCTTTGGTGATTTTAGATAATATCCGTCTGCCCTGGTCATCATGCACAAAAGTACCTGGGCTGTTTTGAAATCAGAGTGAACACTCCATTGTTTTTAAGTGCTGCAGAGCATGCACATTCAGAGATCCAGGTGTGTTGCATACTACGAGCTTTCTTCTGCCCAGCTCTAGTCTCCTGAAGAAGTATGTAATCACTCTTCAATTTAATCTAAAATCTTTTTCTGTTTGATTGGGTTATTAGGACCTTTAGTGTTAAGAGGAATGATTTTAAGCCATTCTGGAATTATCATGCAGCAATCTTATTCACAAACAGCCTGGTATGCGCAGAGGGAAAACCTCCATAGAAAAGTAAAAGAGAGGGAGGGTATAGAGAAAAGAGGGAAAAAGAAAGTGAAAGAAAAGAAGAGGACAAGTGACATCATAACAAATATTATCATTGCACAGTGTTTCAGAGGAAAAACCAAACCCCCACTTCAAAGCCCATACCACTCCCACCCCTACCCTCAAATCAATCTACAATCCTACCCCCACCCCAAAAGCAGAAAAAGGAGTCATGTAGGGCTCGGAACAGAAGCACGGTCCAGGGAAAAAACTCTGGACCCGAGCGGTACAATAGGTATGAAATTATCAACCATAGACTTATGAACAGGGAAACAGATACAGAGAAAAATAAATGAAAAGGAGTATTAGCCAATGAGTTAAGATTTCCATTCACATTCTTATCTGAACCAAGGTAACAAGTAAAAAAGTTCATGTAAAAGGATATTATCCAGTGTGTGATGTTGGTAGAAAAGAGCATAGCAAAAACTGCAAATCTGGACCATGAAGGGAAAGATCAGTGAGGCATTCTGGATTTTTCACAAAGGCCTACAGATCTTTAGGTTCACCGAAAATCAATTACTGTCCTTTATGAATCATCTTCAACCTTGTTGGACCTATAATTGAAAAGGTGATGTTCAAGGTTCCTAGCTCAGTACGCAGTGCAAGGACCATTTTTCTTCAATCCACCCTAGGCTTGGCAGAGTCCTGTGAAATGTCTACTTTATGACCCATCCAGTCAATGGCTTTAATACATCTCATGCAATCCAGAATCAGTTCACTGTGTTGATATCACAATGGACGGAATATAAGTCCTCTTGGGTGATTAGCTGAAGCAGAGGCCGCACAGTTTGGAATCCTATCAGCCCTTTCTATCTCAAAACTAGGATCAAATGATAAATCCAGGACGTGTGGAAGCCATGACTCAAGAAAGGCCACGCAAGATTTTTCACTGTTTTCCATAATCTCCAGAATACCAAAAATTCTCAGATTACCTCTCATATTTCTGTCCTCTAGAGCGCAAATTTCTCTTTCCAATGATACCACTTTTCGTGAGATTAAGTCTGAGCTTTTCATTAAAGAATTTCGAGTGCCTTCAACTTTGCTAATCCTGGATTCAGCCTCCTTCCTTCTATTGGCTAAAACTCAAACATCCTGGTTAAGGCCCACCATTTCAATCTGTAGGCTTTCTGTGTTGATTCTGGTAGATTGTGTCAGGTTGTGTAATGAACTGAGTTTCATGAGAATGGTTTCAATGTGATTACAGAGATCTTGTTTCCTTTAATTGGGGAATCTCGTGACGGAGGGTCTTGTTTGGTACATTTTTGTCCAGGTTTCTGTTCTCTTTGGTCTTTAGAGCCTTTATGTTCCCCTCTGAGTACCTTCTCTATTGTGTCCACCATTTTGGGGATCAATTTTAATCCCAGGGGCAATTAGACTTGTTTCTGCGATCTAATTACTCTATGAGTGCAACTAGGTTATAAATCCAATCACCATCACTAGATGAGCATAGCATCGACAGCCAAAGATATATAGTATCACAGGAAAGTTTTTTTTTTTATTAGATATCTCTTTATCAGTGTTTTAAAAAATTTGAAATTGCTTACATACAGGCATCACCAGACTTGTAATGGAATACCTAATACAGTAATTGCATATTTGAGTGCCATCATCTCTCATCTGTAACCCCACATTCAATTGTTTCTCTGATTCTGGCCTCTACATGTACTCTAACACAATCGTCTCATAACATTTTAAATTATACGTTCCTGTTCTAACTCTGTGTTATATTTACTCTGGGGAGATTGCAGGCATTCATACGATTCGTAGCTATAACTTATTTTATATTGATGAACACATAGCCTGTTAACCTGAAAAATCAAGTAATTTTATCATATCCAGTGGTATCCCCTTACAACTGCATTTGGTCTGTGCAACGTCACCTTGTGCCCTACTTGTACTCTATTTACTATCGGGAGTGGGGGGGCTTGGGTCATTTTCAATGTATCCTTTTGTTCTTATTATCTGTATCTGTTTTCCTGTTTATAGACTACTAGATATATCACTATCCTTCTCTGTACTCCCATCTATTTCACCTTGCTCATCACTATGCTCATCTCTTCTACCAATCCAGGCTCTCAGCACTTCAGTCCATAACTCCGCCACGGGGCGCCTTCGAATGCCTCTGGCTTCCTCTCACTGTATTGCCCTTTCCTCCGTCTTAGCCCAATTATCCACATCCTTCTCCCACATCTCTATTGGGGGGCCCTTCTGCAATTTCCAATTCATGGCTATTTGCCTGCGAGTTAATATCAAAGCTAGGTATACAAATCTAGTATCCACCTTCTTGGCTTTTGGTCTAGGTTAGGTCTGATCCAAGAAGGCATACTTCCACTGAGCATGGCAGCGTTCGGGCTAGTGTTAGGTTAATCTGTGCAAGGACTGAGCCCCGGTATTCTTGCAATACCTCACATCCTCATGTCATGTGTATAAACTCCACATTTTGTTGCCCACATCTGGGGCAGCCCCGCAGCTCTCCCCATGCATAACATTTAGTCTGTGAGGCATAGGATAGACCATATGTATATAATTGAATTGAATATGTTTGAACACAGCATTCTGGATATTCGTTTTGGGCCACTTAACACCTGAGACCACTTCTTATCTAGCAGGTCCCTTCCTACTGCTGCACTCCACCGGTCTTGCAAATGCCCCAGAGCTGCTTTTGCCATGCTGATCAGTGCTCTGTAATGCCATTTTACTAAGTGTCTGGCTGACCCCAATGTGACCAATTCTTGTAGCACCTGATGTGTCCGCGGTTCCAGGTGGGCGCATCCCCCGCGGTCCATGAATCTTTTGACTACTGCATGGTAAGTGAGGAACTGGCCACAAGGCAAGTCAAATTGGGCCTGGAAGTCCTTTAGCAGAATCAGTGCTCTGTTCTGGTTGCAGTCCCCCACCACTATTGCCTCAGCCTCTGTCCAACTACCCATTTGTGAGTTTGAGAGCTATACAAGTGGTTTCCCACCTGGTAGACCTGCAATGGGTAAACTCGGGGCATACAGCGGAATGCCCTTCATGCATCGTCGGCATCTCCTCCAACATTCCATTGCCACCTGCAGCAATACCCCTGGGTTCCGGACAGTCACCGCAGACTGTAGCATCCCCGCCAGTAAGTGCTTCCGTTCAATGGCTGAGCTTGAAGTGTGAAAAAGGTCCAAGTTCCGGCCGTCCAGCCATTGTGCCAGCCATTGTAGCTAGGCCACCAGATAATAGAGCTCAAACTCTGGGGCCCCCAACCCTCCTTCTTCTGGAGTCCTCTGCAGGACTGCCAGTGAAACTCTGTTTCTTCTCCCATCCTGTTATATCCCGCATAGATGCCCTAATGTAGATCCATTCGTACATGCCCTAAAATGGACGTATTCATATTTACCCTAATATGCTCATATTCGTACTTGCCCAATTATGGTCATCGCCGCATATGCCCAATTATGGTCACAACTGTACATGTCCTATTATAGTATGATTCCTTATATAGGCATGATCTTTCACCTACATTGGTCCCAGCTAGTACACAACGAGCTCTGAGGGCTGAACGTTATCTATCCTGTGGTTTTGAATGCAGCAGGGTTCTTCCAAACGCAGGCCCACACTGTACTCTTTAATTATGCATGGCTTTCTAAGAATACACCACCAGCATAATGTATGTACAAAGTTCACCCCTGACGTCTTCCTCATGTCCAATACAAACCATACTGAGGACCGAGACTCTTTAGGGTATAAATACACCACAACTTGCCCCGGTAAAACAGAGGGAACCAAGACTTCCATGCTGACACACTGACCAGAGACGCTGAGGCTCCTGCATGCAGTCGCTCAAGCTGACAGTGGTCTGACACAACCCGGACGGGGTGTCCAACTCGAGACCAGGACGGGGTCCCACACTCTCTCTATTTAGGTATGGGGGTTCGACTAAATCCTAGGAGGATTCTTGGCTCTTAGCTTCTAAGACCTACACACATATGCTAGGTACACACAGGTACATCTAGGTAGGCATCGTAGGAGTACGCGCACTTGCATAATGCTTTTATATTCATGTATGTACTCATGATTATCGCAATATGGTAGAACTGTTCTATCCCTTTGCTTTTATCGTACTGCTGATCATATATCTCTGCTATTGTCTGCTGGTTACCGCAGCACATATATTTTACACTAGAATAACCACTGTTCAATAAATACTTATTGAAACGCCTGACTGTTTATTCTGTGTAACTCTCTGAGACAAACCGAATAAGTGAGCACGAGTGACTGAGCGAAAGGTAGTACATTGTTTCCACGATTCTGAGGGAATCAGGGTTGTCATGTTCTAAGGTTGCCAGAAACTAATCTCTCCCCGATAAGAGGAGACACTAGTGGCACTGCGAGCTAGCTAATGCAAAACAATCTAACATAAGCGGTGGGGGTGCACAGAGTCAGTCTGCAACCAAGCCCACAGCTTATGTTACACAAACGCGCAGGTCGTGCATGGGTCCTATAGGAGCTACACGACATGGCGCCACCAACGTTGGTTTGGTACTTATTTAACAGTAGAATCTGAGTAGTTCAGTCATGCTATTCTCAGAGAACCTACTCACAAAACACCAGAGACGTCTGGAGTGGGTGGGCACAAAATCCGCCGCAGCTGAGTAGTACGAGAATACTATTTATTGGCTGTTGGTTACTCAAGCTTGAAGGACATTTAGTTCCTACAATTGTGCTCTTACACCTTATTATAAGAATTCTTTAACATACCTTCTTCCAATTAAAAATGGTGGAAGACACAGACGAAGCAAGGAGAGTTGACAGAGCCCTCTTCGGAACAGAAGACCCTGAAGATGCAATACAAATTGCACCAAATTTCAGAAGGGCAGTCACCATAAAACTCCTAGAACATGGCTTAAGAGCCTGGGGTGGTACAGTAATTTTCGTGATTGAGGCACACAAATCTAATAAAACAGAGGTGTTCTATTCGTGGGTTACATTCCAAGCAGTAAATGCAATTACAAATGTGTTTCACTACTACCTAGAAGGTGAAACACCAGTGGACTATACTCCCTTTGAGGAAGTAGAGGTCCCGCTCACTTACCAGGAGCATAATTACTGGTTTAAAGGTGCCCTACCCCACGTACGAGGAAGAGTAAGATTAGGCCCGCTCGGAAGAGCAGGAGCCACATGGCCCATATTAGCGGCATACACACTGCATCCTGACATTAACACAATGCCACAGCCAGACTTACTCGTACAACACAGAGATTTAATTAAAATCTACAGAAACCTCACACAATTTGTGATGAGGACTTTAACAGTTCAGCCTGCACCAGCTGCAGCACAAGACACTGCAGTCCAGAGTACAGTTAATAAAATAACTCCACAAACAATACACGCGATAATGGGCAACATGCCAGCAAAACGCAAACAAATCCCATTCTGGATAGCTCAGAAAATAACTCAGCTTGAAGCAGTATTCCCGAATACTACAACCAGTGATAAACACAGAATCCTAACAATCTGCTTGCCCATGGGTCTCACACCACAAGTAGAGGACTGCACCTCTTGGGGTTCAGTCTTTGCTGCCATATATACCAGAACACATGGTATCCCGTCCTTAGCAGTAGTACCAGACGTATTGAATGAAATGAGTACGGAGCAGAGCCTGCCCTTAACTTAGGGATGAAGTTGCTAAACAACTTTGAACAGGTCTCAGCCATAATACTAGCTAACATTAAGGGGGAAGCAGCTTCAGTGGCGATCCGCCAACGCCTAAGGGAGTTCAGTCCAGAGGATCAACAACACGAACTACCCAAAATAATTGAAACTTCGTATGCAGAACTAGGCAGAGACAGTCTAGGTGGGAAAGCATTAAAACCACAACTGGTGGGCAGTCCTGAAAAGGACACTACAAAGCAGACACCTACTTCTTCTAAAAAGAAGTGGGATAATAAAAAACAACAAAAGTCTAAAGACACCAGATCTCAGTCCAGAGGTAAGTCTCCTCAACAGGAGCCCTCTGAATAGAGGTACCACCTCAGGAATAGGGATAATATTAAAACCCTGACAGGTATCAAGATACTGATACTCGTTCCTCTCGTTCCTTTCAGGGTTCATCACGAAACTCCGAGAGGGAAGGACGATCAAAGGAGCGTACAAAGTCCAGAGACACGCAACATGCTGCGGACTACGCACCTAAAAAAGAGGATAAACAAAAATCAAAACCTCAGTTCAAAAAGAAGAAGGTAGCAGGTCTCAAGATCAGACATGCCCAGAATTCTGAGGACACAGCTTCTGAACGGGGAATGTGCTCTGACGATGCTAGACAGTGCTGCAGAAGTAACGATAGCGCGCCAGAACCTGAAGGAATTTTTGGTGACAGCGGAGTTGAGTGAGTATATCACGGTGGAAACACCTGATACTCGGGTAATGTCCCACATAAGTTACATGAGATAACACTCCGGATGGAGGGGGACAAGCCCAGAAAAGTTAAGTGTCTCTTTTGGAAAAATCTGTCATCTGGTTATGACATTCTATTAGCAGAACAAGACTGGCCACCAGCATTCGTCATGGAGTGCCCTAGGGGAGAAACGATAATTTTTCCAGCCTTTTCCGACCTCGTTCCCATTCACCTAAAACATGCATATGCGCAGGAGTGGGCAGTCGCCCTAGCTCCAGCATTGTACAAAAATCATGCTGGTTGGGATGAGGATTCAACCCACCACGTGATCCCATTAAAAGTTTCCCCAAATGCTCAAAGGCAATACCCTATAAAGCAGGAAGCTAAAAGACAAGTCAGGGAAATTCTAGACCAACTAGAATACCAGGGGATGATAGAAAATTGCACTTCACCTATGAACAATCCTTTGTTCCCCGTAGCCAAACCTGACAATACATATCGTCTAGTTTTAGATTATAGACATTTAAACACTTGCACAAAGACATTTGCAGTTCAAAATGCACACAGTGCCGCATTACTTAATAACATTGTGCGGAAAAAATACAAAACAACACTTGATATCTCAAATGGATTTTTCTGCCAAAATATAGCGCCTGAAAGCAGTTATCTGACCGCATTCAGTGCGTTAGGATCCCAACTGCAATTTTGCCGACTCCCCCAAGGGTACAAGAATAGCCCGGGGTTGTTCTCAGCAAGGGTAACAGAGTTACTCCAAAATTTGGATGAAGAAGCATTGTCCTATGTGGATGATATTTATCTGACGGACGATGACTTAAAGAGGCACTTGACAAGGGTGAGCACCATTATTATGGGATTCGCCTCTGAGGGCTATAAATTGAATTTAAAAAAATCAAAAATTGCCCACCTCAATGTCCTGTTTTTAGGATACGAGCTTTCAAGTGAGGGAAAAAGCCTGACAGCTAACTTTTTAGAAAGGTGTGCGCTGCTCCAACCTCCAAAATCATTAAAGAATTTACAATCAATTGTGGGATTCCTAAATTTTGGTCGAACATACATTTTGGATTACGCAGAAAGAGTAAAACCTTTCTACGACTTAATAAAACCTGACTTTTCAGTTAGAGAATGGACACAGGAACACACAAATATCCTGCGTTCCCTACAGGAAGACAATATAGCTTCTAAACATTTACAGACACGCAATTTAGTGATCCGAGTCATAGCGGGTCAATGCGGGTACACTTATTTAACTTTTAATGAAGGAGAAACAGTACCAATCGCATACAAATCACACCTGTATACAAACGCAGAAATGCGTTTCACTTCAACAGAAAAAATCCTGACAGCAGTTCAGACCGCTGTAGCAAGAGAAAGAGCTCTGGCTCAGGGAAAACGCATAATTGTCGTGACCCCAGTACCAGCTTTAGAAGCTGTTACAAAAGCTAGCATTCCAAAAGCTAAAGGCTTACATCCGAGATGGATACAATGGGCTAATTCTCTTACTGCAACGGATGTTGATTACAGATTTGATCCTAGTTTAAAAACACAGGCATTCCTACAATACGAACAAGAATATCCTCTACCAAATGAAATTTTGCCTCTAGATCAGTATGAATACATTATTTACACTGACTGTTCTGCTCAACCAGCCACAGGAAGCAAGCAAGCTTACAGCGCAGCGTGTGCGATTGTTAAAGGTCGCATGCGTGATGGCAAGTTCCATCCAAGCTGTACAAAAACGCAATCTTTAGGAGACTGCACTGCTCAGTTGGCAGAACTCAAAGTAATTATACTGGCACTTATAAATACGGATCACGAATTCCCCACACTAATTGTGTGTGATTCCTTTTACTGTGTACAGTCGTACAATGAGTATTTTCATCATTGGGAACAAAACGGGTTCAAAGATGCAAAAGGTGGCACAATTAAGCATAAAATGCTATGGGAACAGGTAGTGGAGTTGAGAAACGAACTACCAAGGGCTTACGTGATACATACACTGAGTCATCAGCGTGATGGCGTTCACGTTGAAGGGAATTCATTGGCTGATGAAGCTGCAAAGGGGGCTGTTCGCACAGCCGCCGTAGCTGCAGTTACTCATTCAAAGACGAGAATAGACGGCGAGATAATGGTAGCTGTCAATGCTTCATGCAAAGGCAGCACAGCAGTACCTAAAAAATTTCCACTCAAGTACTCCTACAAATTAGATGCACAAAACATTCCATATGCTCAGATTCCTGGAGTGGGGGATAGAGTTATACCAAATATGGATCGTAGGCTAGGCTTGATTTTAGCAGCACATGAGGGTTTGGGTTCTGCGCATACAGGCGTTATAGCGACTATTTCTTTATTGAAACGGCGCTACTGGTGGCCAGGGTTGACATGCAGATAAAGACTATGGGGCCGATTCCGATCTCGGCCGGTAGGGCTCCGAATCGGATTCGGCTTTACCGGATCCGATTCGGAGCCCTATTTCCCGACCGATTCGTACGTGCGTCCGGGCGAGCGAGTACGATGCGTGCGCTCGTGAAATCTCCGACGGACTCGTTCGCAGGACCCGACTGCTCCGACCGACTCGCACGGGGACGACTCGCACCGCGCAATGGAGACGTTCCCCGGCCGGGTAAGTACGATGCGCACCTCGACTGCTCCGACCGACTCGCGCAGTCCGGCTCCAAGGAGCTGTCGGAGCCGCACTTTGGGGGTCCGTGTCGGACCCCCCTGGAAGCGTAGGCACGCAAGTCGCACACAGGGGGGACCCATGGGTCCCCCCTACACGTGCAAGTACGGTGCGACCCGCATCGACGCGAACACGCTGTAGGGGGCGCCCTTGTTCGCGTCGTGCCCATTGAGTCAATGGGAGCCCGTGTACGCGTCGTACAACTGGCACCCATTGACTTCAATGGGAGTCCGACCGAAACGAGTCCGATAGCATACGTGCGCATCGTACTCGTTCGGTCGGGCTGCTAGGGTCCGATTCGGTCGGAAATCTCTCCGGGTCCGGCTCGGTCGGGGAGATTTCCGGCCTGAATCGGAATCGGCCCCTATGTCTTGAAATGCGACATCTGTCAGCAGATAAAAGGCTCCACCGTGACACGCCCAGCGCAGACACCATTACTAAAATCAGACAAACCTCTCGCATGTGTATATTTGGACCACTGCGGACCCTTACAATCTGATGGGTCCAAGAAATATATCATGGTTGCAGTGGATTCCTGCTCTAGATTCCTATGGGTTTGGCCTCAGCGCTCGGCTGACGCTCAAACTGTTATAAAAGATTTGCGAGTCTTTATCGGCACATACCCAGTTGGCACGTTACATTCTGACCGTGGTCTGGCGTTTAGCTCTCGGGCTTACAAAGAGGCCATGTAAGGAATGGGCGTAGCATTGTGGTACTCCTCTCCGTATCACCCTGAGGGAAATTCTGTTGTGGAGAGGAAAAACCGAGACTTAAAGCAATCTTTAACAGCTAGGGTATTAGGCAAGGGCGGTAGATGGGTCGATCACCTTTATGGGGTACAGCGCGCGCTCAATAATCAGCCAAGAAGCTCTCTAGGAGGTGTCACTCCTTACGAGGTCCTATTTGGGACAAGAATGTGGGTACCTGATCTTGATTGTGAAGGCACAGTGGCGGATGAAAAACCATTTGATATCCATGATCGTTTGGCTGTTTTACAGGATCTAAATGAATCCAGGACACAACAAAGCAACGTGCTCCAGAAACAGGCCGCCACTGAGGAAGTCAAGGCAGTAACGGCAAGACCTATCTGGATCCCAAAACTCGGGGATCTTGTCAGAGAGAAGATTGCTGACAAGAAAGAATTTGGGCCATCCTACAGAAAGCCTGTACCGGTCCTTGCAATCCACGGCACAAGAACTGTACTTCTGCTGCCTCTTGCCGGAAAAAAGGAGAAAAGATTTGTCTCAATTGACTTAATCAAACCACACTATGTGGCCGATACTAAACAGTAGGCATCGTGGACTCCACAGTAGCAGACGCCCTCCTCTCGCTACAATCCAAGAAGTTCAAACAGAAAGACTCATCACGTTTGAAGAGCCACCTGTACGGAATGAAGGACTAAGCAACAATGCTATGGAACTTGTTCCACTTCAACAAGAAATTCATCTTCAAAATGAAAATCAACTTAACAACCAAGTTGCAATCAGACCTAATACAGACATCTACGTCAATGTGCCTCGACAAGAGAACACAGCAATTTCAACAAATCCCGATGCAATTCCAACAATTGATCGAACTGCTTCCGGCTATTTCATGAACTTTGATACGTTTTCACTAGATCCAAGTGAACTGGAAACAACGCCAGCCAAAAAATCACTCACACAGAAACTCAATGACTTTTTGAACTTTTTTAGAAAGACTTACCTGGTGTCACCTTGGATAGAACTATGGTATATCACTGGGATTTTATTTTTCATTTTCTGGCTAGGTTTAATAATAACTTTTAGTATGCTTATTAATGGACGATACCTCCAACCAAGCTCTACAGCCCAAAGAGTCAATTTGATTTTAAAACCACACCAGTCTTCACATCGTGAACCAAGAGACTTGTCTTCAGTGAACATTACAGCAGTTCCTATACCGGACGGTATAGTATGGGACAAGATTGATTATGATATGTTAGGTCCGACTGAACTTTTAAAGCTAAAACATGTACTTGAAATTTCTTTAAGTGATTTCATTACCTCCAGTACATTTTCTGACGATTGGGACACTGAAACTATAAATGCTATGATGTCTGATTTAGAAAAAACTGCTGCATTTCCGAACAATGAAATGTTAGAAGGTACTTCAGACTATGATACATTGTATTGTTACCAACATTTTGGTGATCATTTCTTACACAAGTCTATAACACCTAGAAATGTATTTGAATACCACCAGTGGGAACACTGCCCAACACCTCCAGTAGGTAGTTCACAAGCGTTTGCACAGAAATTCACATACTTCTCAGGGTTTGACACATCCGACCCGACGTAATTTTTTTATAAAATGGAAAAAACTTCAGCTCAGAAAATTATGTTAACAAACACCAAACATATTTACTCTGCATCCTTTCTGGACCAGTTGTCTAAACAGGGTTTCGATCTATGGAAAGACACAATAGATTCCAAATCAATCAGGGGTTCTAGGGACTGGCAAGTCCAGGGAATAGAAGCACTTTTTAGAGCATGCATCATTCCGCAGCAGATTTTATTTCTGAATGAAACTGTGAAACAAACAACCTGTCTTGGATTAGCCAAAGGCAAGGAAATGAACACACCGGGGTTTCCAACAGCATCGCAGATGGGTGGGGAGCAGAATTCAACTACACAAGGGGTAGGATTAGATGACATTTTCCAGTACAACAGATCAGATCCTGATTGGACAGAATGGCTGGTTTGGCCCATTGACACAAACAAATGTCAACAGAGATTTATGAATACAACCAGAGGGTTTAGTATCCATAGGCCAGATCCACGCTATGTACAAAGACATCACCCAGGGGTAGTGACATCGTATAGTGTTGGGAAGTTGTGCCTTGATTGGCTAGAGACCTCATCACTGACAGAAGTGAAACACCACTTGACCTTACTGACACCTGACATGGATCTTAGAGATTTTCTACTGGGACCCAAGAAACAGCGTCAGAAACGTTTCATATATGCAGGCCTTTATGCCTACTATAATGAAAACTGGAAAATATCCCAACAAGAGGCCGCAGAAAGAATACGAGAAATAGACCGTATTAACTTAGAAAAGGCATTAGCTGTAGTGGGTAATGGGTTAACAACTTTGACCTCCAGGATTTACTCCTTAGGCAACATTGTGTCCTCAGCAATCGACATATTAGAACAAGATCTGGCCTTGTTACAACACGGGCAATCTCAGCTACTTTCTATTATGATGTTAAGCTGGACGCTGCAACCTTTGCGTGCAGGCTATGTGCCATGGCATTTTATAAACACCACATCTCTGTTCTCAGAATACAATCTAACTGATAAACAGACAGAAATGGCACAAAGGGGAGCCAAATATACAATGCTGCGTATTGAGAAACTGGAAAGGTTACCATTCACTGTAGCCGAGTCACCATCAACAGAATGGCTAATTCATGGCTAAATCACTCTGCCGGTCACTACGTTTCAGTTTCAATATTGCCTTGAGCAAAGGCAGGCAGGCAAATATGTAAAAATGGGTAAGGGATACATCAAGGAAACTTTGGAGTTACCATATAGATACCGATGCCGAATACCGATAATATTGAGCTTCCCAGCCAGGACGCGTAATCTTGAATTGGCTCATCGTGTCCTGGGAAAGAATTCAGCTTCTTCACTCGTTTCAAAATAAAACGATCTAAATTTGGAACATTTTCTTACATTGACACTTTCGCTTGAGAAAAGTATGGCCTTCTCCTGCTTATGGTAATACAACTTCTATAGAGAGACGATATTGACTTTTAAGTGGCAACTAGAAAAAGCTGAATTTAAACATTTTTTTTTAAGCACCAAAATTATTTAACGATTTTTTAGAACCATGTTTTTACTTGCTTTTAAAAATGTTTTTAAATTGCCCAGATTTTAAGTACAGTCATTTATTATCCAGTTCGGAAGTGGAGTGGGTGTTATATCCCGCATAGATGCCCTAATGTAGATCCGTTCGTACATGCCCTAAAATGGACGTATTCATATTTACCCTAATATGGTCATATTCGTACTTGCCCAATTATGGTCATGGCCGCATATGCCCAATTATGGTCACAACTGTACATGTCCTATTATAGTATGATTCCTTATATAGGCATGATCTTTCACCTACATTGGTCCCAGCTAGTACACAACGAGCTCTGAGGGCTGAACGTTATCTATCCTGTGGTTTTGAATGCAGCAGGGTTCTTCCAAACACCGGCCCACACTGTACTCATTAATTATGCATGGCTTTCTAAGAATACACCACCAGCATAATGTATGTACAAAGTTCACCCCTGACGTCTTCCTCATGTCCAATACAAACCATATTGAGGACCGAGACTCTTTAGGGTATAAATACACCACAGCTTGCCCCGGTAAAACAGAGGGAACCGAGACTTCCATGCTGACACACTGACCAGAGACGCTGAGGCTCCTGCATGCAGTCGCTCAAGCTGACAGTGGTCTGACACAACCCGGACGGGGTGTCCAACTCGAGACCAGGACTGGGTCCCACACTCTCTCTATTCAGGTATGGGGGTTCGACTAAATCCTAGGAGGATTCTTGGCTCTTAGCTTCTAAGACCTACACACATATGCTAGGTACACACAGGTACATCTAGGTAGGCATCGTAGGAGTACGCGCACTTGCATAATGCTTTTATATTCATGTATGTACTCATGATTATCGCAATATGGTAGAACTGTTCTATCCCTTTGCTCTTATCGTACTGCTGATCATATATCTCTGCTATTGTCTGCTGGTTACCGCAGCACATATATTTTACACTAGAATAACCACTGTTCAATAAATACTTATTGAAACGCCCAACTGTTTATTCTGTGTAACTCTCTGAGACAAACCGAATAAGTGAGCACGAGTGACTGAGCGAAAGGTAGTACATTGTTTCCACGATTCTGAGGGAATCAGGGTTGTCATGTTCTAAGGTTGCCAGAAACTAATCTCTCCCCGATAAGAGGAGACACTAGTGGCACTGCGAGCTAGCTAATGCAAAACAATCTAACATAAGCGGTGGGGGTGCACAGAGTCAGTCTGCCACCAAGCCCACAGCTCATGTTACACAAACGCGCAGGTCCTGCATGGGTACTACAGGAGCTACACAACAATCCTGGATCAATTCCAGTAACAGGGTATTAAGTCCCATGAACCACCCAGGTGAAATCACCATTGGAAGATTCACGAAGTAGTACAGTAACCTGGGGAGAACCACTGGAAAGTTATTTAATGACAGCTCCTAGTAATCTTTTGAAATTAACGTATTCTCAAGCCTCTTTTATTTTTAATTCAATGTCACATACCTTCTGCAAAGAGAGCTCTCGCCTGGAGTAGCATAGAGTGGATTGGATTCAATTGAATGGGAAGCAACACCACACTTGTATCCTGGGAGGCAAGGATGACTGAAAAACAGCAGGAAAAATACAAAAGACTGTCCCAGTACAGCAGTGTATCAATGTGGTGCTGCGCTATGATAATGCGCTCTTCTATTAGCGAAAGTAGCAGATCATACTATTATGGGACCAGGCGCCATTTCATAACCATGAACAAGCTAATTGATATGCATGTAAAAAGATTCCATCTGCAGAGTTGAGGAGAAATTATGTAGGATTGTCTTTTTTCTACACATATCTGGGTAACCTTAACAAACACCAAAGGTTAAGATTTTTTACGTCGGCGCCGTGAAAATAAATCAGGTGGTCTGTCACTGCGTCTTATTGTGTTGTCATTTTTTATTGAAAACATTATCACATAACATACACAGGTTGGAACAAAATACTATATTCAGTACATTACAATGTTGAGGATGGTGAGAAGAGGAGGGTCAGGGAGGGGGGATCAAGGGGAGAGATTACATGGTGCACACATTGCTGACGTCTCCTGCACTTTATACACCTTCAAGTGTCAGTTGTCAGTGAGCCACTGTCCCCCATCAGAAATGAGAGAAGGAGCGGGCTCAAGCAGCGGAAGGGGCTCTGTACAGCCGGACTATTGCTTTCGACGGTGCATTAGTGGGGGTGAGGTGTTACCTATCTGTACGCGTAAAGTGGGCCTGGACGATGATGGGGGTCCACAGTATAGAGGGGGTTCACACTCCTACGTGTCTTAGGGGATGGGCGGGGGGACAAGAGGGTGGGGACAGACGTGACGAAGAGGAGAGGGTAAGAGGGTGGGGTGAGAAGAATCAGAGGTGTGGAGGAGTAAGGGAGATGTACAAGGGGGTGAGGGAGGAAGCAAAGGAGGGTGCGGGAGATAACAGAAGGGATGCTGCAATGAGGGGGAGGGTGGGGAGGGGAAGGAAGTGTGGGATGGGGATGGGAGGGTAGAGGCATAATGAGAGTGTTTGGGCTGAACTGACACAAGGCCACCCAGCTCCGTGGCTAGGTGTGCCAACATGGTCCGCGGGCATACTGGTCTCAGTACTCGGGGAGTGCGGTGGTATCACATCTCAAGGGTCTTCGCCTAAGAAGGGTGCCCATGTCTGATTGAACACCTCCACTTGGTCTTGCATGTTGTAGAAAACACATTCACACGTCACTGTCTGAATCATTGCCACTGTCCAGTCTTCCTGCAACGGGGGCATTGGTGACCTCCATTGGCAGAGGATACATAATTTGGCCGTAGCTAGTGACATTGTGTAGGAGGTGGCACTGTGGGCGGGAGAGCTCCAGAGAGTCACTGACGTCATGGAGGAGGATCTCTAGGGGGTGAGGGGTAGTCGTAGTAGCAGGGGCTTGACAGCCTACCAAAAGGGCCGTATTAAGGAACATTCGCAGAGAATGTAAGTAAGGTCGCAGTGGGTGGGTGTGCATCTCCAGCAATTTGTGTGAGGTAGGAGTCTTGCCCTGTTCAGTCTCAATGCGGTCCAGTGCCATTAGTGAAGTGTCTTGAAGAGGCTGAATTTTAAGCAAGCCTCTCTGGTTCCTTTGTCCAGGGCTTCCAGGGTATGCTGTAAATTCCCAACATCATTCCCTTATGACGACCTCATGTGGCTAGACAGGATACCACCGGCATAGTCTACAGGGACCATGGACGTGGGCCTAAGCAGCGTCTCAGGCAGTGTTGCAACTGTTAATGGTGCCAGGCCTGTTGTGGTTGGAGACCGTATTCCTCTTTCAGTCATTCGAATGGTTTTAGGTCCCCGTGGTCCAGTACTTGCTCCAGGTTGTGTATGCCCGCCTCTATCCTCTGGGTTCAGTGGAGGGCCTGACCATCAATGTGCAGGCTATCATTTCCCCATAGAGGCACCTTATCACCCCAAATAGATGGTGTGCACACTGCCAGACCCTTAGCGTGGCCTGTAGCACAGGGTGCGGAGGGCACGCTTGGAGGAGATGACCCCGGTAATGGAGGCCAAGTCCCTGGCTTTTAGAAAGTAGTAAGCGTTCTGTGTGGACCCATTGCAGTGGATCCAGACTACCGGGGAGCAGGTATGCTAGTTGCGAGAGATGGAGGGCTAGGCCCCCGCATGAGCGCCGTGCCATGAGTTTGGCCACAGCCAGACGGGGCCATGAGGAGCCCAGCACGAAGGACCGGATCTGAGAATCTATGAGGTATAAAATGACCAGAGGCAGTGTTACAGGTAGCTAGCGCGTATGTGAAGCACAACAGTGTGACCATCCTCCCTGTCTGTACCCTGCCCCACATACAGAACGCCAGGTCGGACCATTTCTCGAAGTCTAGTTTCATCTGGGCAACCAGGGGTCTAAGTTGTCCGCGAGCATCCTGTCCATTCCCTTATTGACCAGGATGCCCAGATATTTGAGGAGTGAGGACTTCTAGCGGAAAGAAAATCCATGGATAGCCACTTTCAAGATGCCGGTTGAGAGCGTTAGGGCCTCGCTTTTGTCCCAGTTTACTTTGTAACAGGACAGGGTGCAAAGCCATCGATAACTTCCAATAGGGCCGAAAGGAGCGGCACAGGTCCATCAGGGTGAGCAGGACATCATCCACGTAGAGGTTGATTTTGAATAGCCCGCCCATTAGGGGAATACCCGTAATGTGGGGTGAATGGCGTATGGTGGATGCTAGGGGATCCATGGCCAGGAGGAACAGGAGGGGATACAGTGGGAACCCCTGCCGTGTACCCCTCTGGATCTGAAAGGGGTCTGATAGAAAACCCCTGCAGTTGACCTGGGCCTTTGAACAGTCATACAGCAGTCGCACCTTGGAGATGAATTTGTCCCCCAGGTCGAACCTTCTCATGGTTGTGAAGAGGTATCACCATTAATTTCGGTCGAACACTTTTTTGGCGTCGAAGGAGAGAGCCAACATGTCGTCTAGCATGTCTTTGGCCACCCAGAGGGTGTGGGCAAGGGTGAGGAGATTGTTCCTGGAGGAATGGCCCAGGACAAAGCCCATCTGCGTGTGGTATATCTGGTTGGGGATGACCTTGCTGAGTCACCCCGCTAAAATGCTGGTGAGGATTTTGATATTTTGAGTTCGGTAGGGAAATGGGCCTACAACTGCTGCACAGTAGAGGGTCCCTCCCAGGTTTGGGGAGTACTGCGATCACCTCCTTGTTAGGGGGAGGCCCCAGGGATGCCTTCTGCTCCACCTCCTGGAAGGCAGCATGCAGGGACTTGATGACCTCTTCACCCTACCACTTATAAAACTCCACGGGGAAACCATCTTCCCCCATGGCTTTATCATGGGGCAGTTTGGAAATGGCTAGCGTGATCTCGGCTTTGCTGATCTCCCCATCAAGTAGTTCCTTACCTTTGGTTGACAGACAGGGGGGCTTACTCCTTTCAAGAAGAATTCTACCTGCCCCTTGCTGGTCAACTTCTCCAGTGTGGTGTCTTATAGAATGATGCAAACTCATTGACAATGTCATGTGGAGGAGTGATTAAATATCCCCTCTCCGAGCGTATTCCAGGGATAGCCATAGCGGTCTTCCGTTGCCGTAGTTGGGCTGCCAGTAGGTGTACCACCTTTTCCCCTTGCTTGTAATGACGTCCCTTTAGGCGTTGCGGTGCATATTCCGCTTTGGAGGTATAGAGGCTGTTGAGGGCCATGTGGGCCTGTTCTAAGCAGCGGTGGGTGGGAAGCCTTGGGTGGGAAGAATAGATGTGGGTGAGTGAAGCTATCTGCCCTTCCAATTCACTCCAGCGGAGAGCCCCCTGCTTGCTTGAAACTGCAGCATCTTTCATGAGTTGACCCCTTATCTTTGCTTTTGCAGCTGCCCATCGGACTATATGGGAGTCCACCAAGCCTTTGTTGACTGTCATATATGCAGAGACGTGGTTTTTCAATTGGGACTTGCCCTGGGGGGTGCAGTACTGTTGCACAGCGAGGCACCAGAGTTTGCGCTGTGGGGAGGCCAAGCCCATGTCGAGGGACAGTAGGACCGGGAAGTGGTCAGACAATGCAGCTTACAGTATCCAGGTTTCCCCGACGAAGGCCACCACCCCCTTGGAAAAGAGAAAGTAATCTAGTCAGGACTGGGTACTGTATACAGGTGAAATGAAAGTGTATTCCTTGTCTGATGGATGGCTGAGGCACCAATGGTCCACCAGGCCATAGTCCGAGGCCATATTACCCAGCAGGGCCCTGTCTGCATTGTTGCCCTTGTCTAGAGGGCCGGTCCTATCGAGCACTGCATCCCGGGCAAGCTTCCAGCCTCCCCCCATGATGTACTGTGATGCCCCGATCTCCATCAGTTGTTGGCTCAATCGAAGAAAGAATCAGCATTTCGTCCCAGTAGGGGCATACACTGATCCCACACAGAGAGACCTGTCCTGCAGCTGTAACTTGATAAATGCGAGTCTGCCATCCGGATCAGACCACGATTTAACAACAGTGATGGGCAATGATTTTCAGATAAGGATTGCCTCTCCACCTCTGTGGATGTCAGCTTTGTATGCTGCTGTGTATCACCCTGCCCACCAGGTCGCGACGCAGTTTATCAGATTCCAGGCTGTCAAGGTGTGCCTCCTGTAAGAGAGCCACATCCATGCTCTTCGCTTGGAGGTTGGAGAGAACCTTTTTCAGTTTGATGTAGTGCATCATGCCATTGACATTCCAGGACAGGACACGGGGAGGGTGGGGAGTGTGTGAGGCATGACCCGCCCTGGGCTCTCAAGCCCGCTGTGGTGTGTGTAGGGAAAGACCCGGGCATGGATGAGGCGGGGGACAGTGTGGGAGGGCACTTTGTGATGCTAGGAGGGATCGGGCAGAGCGGAGGTGCGGGTGGGAAGGAGTCCAATTGAAGTGAGGAGAGTGGGTGTAGGGAAGGTAGGCACGGGTAGCAAAATGGAGGGAGGCTGAGAAGTGGGGGGATGCGGCAAACAAGGAAGGAAGGAGAGGAGAGAACGGCGGCATTGGGGCAGGTTGCCATGTGGAAGGGTGGGGAGGGTGGAAGGGGAAGGCAGATGGGCAGTAGTGCTGGGAGTCCTCGAAAATGTAGGAGGGATGTCCTTTGGGGCATACTAGCACGTGTAGAGCGCGGGTGACAAAGGAGCACCAAGGGGGTATGCTTGGGAGTTATCGGAAATATATGTCAGGGTAATTGACTCTAGTCGATGCTTAGCCCAGGGACCCCTGGTCTGTGTACCGTGGGTCCTAGCTTGCTGAGTCAGTGCACCGAGGGGGCCCCTTCAGGAAGGCAGGTTGGGCCAAGCATTCAGTGTGTAGGTGAGTGCAAGGGCGTCAGGTCAACTGTTGGAGTCTGTCAGAGGCAAGAGACAAATAAAGGCATCTCGGGGTGGCCATGCGCAGCTGTTGTTGAAGATGTGAACCTTGTCATATAGGTATGTCCAGTAATGTAAAAGAGAGAGAGAGAGAGAGACAGATATTTTCTGATAGAAGATCATGGCTGCAGGGCCGGACTGGGAACCAAAACCGGCCCTGGCAAAGTGCTCGGCTGCCCCTCCCCCCCCGGGGGTTGGGGGTACAGCCGAGCACTTTGCCAGGGCCGGTTTCGGCCGATTTTGTTACAGGGGCCGATATTGCAGCTATGCTGCAAAAACGGCCCTGTAACAAAAACGGCCCCCCAGGGGCCCAAAACCGGCCCCCACCCTGGCGGCCCACCGGGGAAACGCCCCTGCATGACTGTATCTGAGATGTAGAACGTTCATCTGTGTATGCTAAGGTATGGGGTCTGCTGCTAAACCCAGAGATCTTTGCTGTATAATCATAATATGACAGGGCTTTTCATATTATGTGGTTTATTGACAATGCGGATGGTATTTTTGCTAGGCAGTTGTTTTCTGATTGTGGCACGTATGCTGCTTTCTAGAGCATGATAGTTTAAATAAATATTTCAAACTTCCTTTGTGTCTCTTTCATATCTTATTGTGGACGAGTATGAGTGTGTGAGTGAAAAGGAGTACCCTGTCACCACGATCCCTGAGAGGGTCAGAAGTGTTGTGTTCTGGAGTGTCAAATCACTTCTCTCTCTGGTTATGAGTAGGAGGGCAAGTGAGACACTATAGCTAGTCAAACTCAGGCTCATTGTACGTAGGTGGTATGGTGGCTCAGTCCCCATCTACTAATGTTCTTTGGTTCCAAGCATAGTTCTGTTCCTGAGCAGAATCCCTGCAACAAGAGAGGTCAACATTCTCAACATCGGAGGGGCACTTCCAGTTCTGTGTCATGCCCTTCGGGTTGAAGAACGCCACTGCCACCTTTCAGAGGTTGGTCAACCAGGTTTTGGATGGGCTGGAGGATTTCGGTGCTGTCTACCTGGATGACATTGCAGTGTTCAGCTCCACTGGCAGAACCACTTGCATCACCTCTGGGAAGTGTTGAAGGCCCTGCAGAAGGCAGGCCTCACTATCAAGGCCAGTAACTGCCAGACAGGGCAGGGTTCTGTAGTGTACTTGGGACACCATGTAGGAAGCAGCCAGGTGGTGCCCCTATAATCCAAGATCAACACCATTCTGGCTTGGGAGCACCCCAAGACCCAGACTGAGGTGAGAGCCTTTTTAGGTCTTACCGGTTACTACAGGAGAAGTGTTAATGGCTATGGCACCATCGTTGCCCCCTTGACTGAGCTGACTTCCAAGAAGCAACCCAGGAAAGTGATCTGCACTGAGGCTTACCTGACCGCTTTTGATGCCCTGAAGGCAGCTATGTAAGCCTGGGCGTAGTTCGCGAAGTAGCGCTACGCGAAGCTACGCAAAGTGCAGTTCGCACTACGCGAGCTACGCGTAGCACTACGCGAACTGCGTAGTGCACTGTTCGCAATGATTGCACAGTGCCGGATGCTTGTCCGCACTGTGCAATCATTGAAAACGGCATCTTGCACAGTGCGAGCTGTCTTTTACTGCCGCTCGAGTAGATTTTTACTCGAGCGGCAGCTTTCTCAACGCGGACTGGTAGTTTCTCATCGCGAGCGGTCGCGAGCATACGCGACCACTCGCAATGAGAAACCTGACCTCCCGCGTTGAGAATCTCGCCGGGAGGTTTATTTTCCACGCTCGCGATCGGCAACTTGATGTTGCTGATCGCGAACGAGGAAAAAGTCTCGCCGGGATGTCATTTTGCTTGCTCGCGGTCGCCAACTTGACGTTGAGGACCGCGAGCAAGCAAAAAATGACCGCTGCACTACGCTACGCTACGCGTGTTTGCACTGTGCTACGTACAATTCGCGTTGTGCGAAGTAGCGCAAACTTCGCAAACTACGCGAGCATAGCGTAGTGCTTTGCCCAGGGTTACAGCTATGTGCACGGGGCATGTGCTCAAGGCACCCAACTTATCCAAAGAATTTATTGTGCAGACAGATGATTCAGAGCATGGTGTGGGGGTGGTACTTTCACAGCTAAACGAAGAGGGCCTAGACCAATCTGTAGCCTTCATTAGCAGGAGGTTACTTGCCTAGGAACAGAGGTGGAGCGAATATGAGAGAGAAGCTTTTGCTGTTGTCTGGGCGCTGAAGAAACTAAGACCCTACTTGGGTGGGACTCACTTCCGGGTTCAGACAGACCACAGGCCCCTCAGATGGTTGATGCAAAAGAGGGGTGAGAATCCAAAACTGTTGAGGTGGTCTATCTCCCTATGGTAAATGGACTTTACAGAACACCACCCTGGTACAGAAGACCCAAATGCTGATGGTCTGTTCAGGTTCTTCTGCCTTAGTAATGAGAACTCCTAGGAGGTTGGGTAGTTCTCCCTACTTTCAGCTGGGGGGGAAATGTGTTAGAGCTGACATCCTTGGTGTGGTCTCCCTTATCTTTTTGCCTCTCCCTCCTGTATTTTTGACTGTGTTGGACTTCACTTTTGCTGGTTTTGATACTCTGGGCACTTTACCACTGCTGATCAGTGCTAAAGTGCAAGTGTTCTCTGTGCAAATTGTGATTGTAATTGGTTATCCTTGATTGGCATATTTGATTTACTGGCAAGTACCTAGTAAAGAGCACTGTGTGTGCCCAGGGCCTGTAAATCAAATGCTACTAGTGGGCCTTTATCACTGGTTGTGCCTCCCACATAAGTAGCCCTGTAAACCTGTCTCAGGCCTGCCATTGCAGTGTCTGTAAGTGCAGTTTTAAACTTCCATGTTGACCTTCCCTTTTCCTGCATGTAAGGCACCCCTAAGGTAGGACCAAGTTAGCCCCATGGGAAGGGTGCAGTGTTTGTGAAAGGTAGGGCATGTACTGGTGTGTTTTACGTGTCCTGATAGTGAAATACAGCCAAAATACGGTTTTCACTATTGCAAGACCTATCTCTAACATAGGTTATCATTGGAGCTGCCGTGTACATCTTACAAGTGCAACTTTCAATTGGGAAGAGATAGAGATTTGGAGTTTGGGCTCCCTGAACTCAGAAATTAAAAAATACATATTTTAGTGAAGTTGGTTTTTAAATTGGGTGTTTAGAAAATGCCACTTTTAGAAAGTGTATAAATACAATGGTTCAGGTGCAAATTTAAAAGAATAATAACAATTATAGCTTTAGATAGTCTATTCAAAGAAACACACAAATAAATAATAAAGTACCCTCAAATATATATCAAAATATATATCAAAAAATGTTTTTGTTAATAAATAAATATAAAATATTAAAATATACAATAATACAGTGGTGCTCACCAGGTTACACAAACATATATAACTAAGAAAGGGAACAGCTCTTCACAGAGAGGCGACTCCCTCCAGACATCCAAGCCCCATTAAGTCAAAAAGCCCTGTGAACAACTTTTCATGGAGAGCTCACTAGCTACAGACTATCAAACCCTGTTAGGTGGTGAAGCTCCTGCTCTGCACAGCCTTTGTCCTGTGAACAACGTTTCATGGAGAGCACACACTTTCCACATAGGCAAGCCCTATTAGTAGGCCAAGCATGTTGCAAATGCATACACTCATTAGCAGAATAGAAACTAGAGCATATTTGCTTTAGGGCAGGGTGCATTGTATATAAAAAGTGGAACATGTACTTTTAGTGTTACATGTGTTGGTAGTGAAAAACTCTTAAAATTATTTTCCACTACTGTAGGGCCTACCACTCCTACAGGATAACATTGGAGCTACCATATTGCATCTAATAAGTGATAATTTGTAAATGGCAGCAGGAAACTAGTTCATGTTTGGTATCTTTAAAATTGTAAAAAAAATCCTCTTTCATGGTGAAGTTGGATTTTAAATTACAATTTAGAAAATTACACTTTTAGAAAGTTGGCATTTTCCTGCCCTAGCCATTTAGTGCCTGCAGCCTGTTTCTGGGTCATATGACTTGGTGTAACTGACAGTGCGGCTTTGTGCATTCCTCCTAGACAGTGACACACAATAGAGAGCATAGGTGTGCCTGGATGAGCCGCTGTATCCTACCTTCAAACAAAGGGCTGGTTACCCCTGTAGTTAGTATAGAGCCAGGACAATAAAAGCAAGATGACTGTGGATGGACTTCAAATGGAAAGCTCTAGAAGCTTCTCCCACTCCAAACTAAGGAAGGCCCAGGTATAAATATTGGCTCTCAGAAACCAAATATTCAGCACACTTCTGGACCTGTGGGGATTCTGCCAGGAAAAAGGACTGCTGTACTGCTGAAAGGACTGCCACTCTGCGGGACTGCTGCTCTGAATGAATGCTACTTTGCTGTACTGACCTGCTGCCCTCTTGCCTGGTTCAGAAGGACTGGACCTGCATCTGTTGAACCCGGGAAACCAGAGTGACTCCAAGGGCTAGTCGGCTGACCTCCTGACTAGAGCCTCAGAGACAGAAGACTCCAAAAACCTTGAACCCAGCACCTGGACTATCCCATCTGGGAGTCCTACCCTGCCAAGTGGTGCCACCTAAGTCCTGGACCCTTGGAAATGGGCCTGAAGGCGCTGTGCCGGCTAATCTGTGTATTCAGCAGAACTGACGCATCTCCCCTGCTGCATGGCTCAAACCCTATCAAAACTGATGCATTTCCTCTGCGGTAA
Source organism: Calotriton arnoldi (assembly GCA_963921515.1). NCBI lineage: Eukaryota > Metazoa > Chordata > Amphibia > Caudata > Salamandridae > Calotriton > Calotriton arnoldi. The sequence goes on from CAWUFW010018180.1 coordinate 94,496, forward strand.
GGATTCTCACAGTTCAAGGACTCCGCATCAACATTGCAGCCTGCGTTGGAACCACCACTGTGCGAAGCTTCACCAATGCAGGCCTTTACATTGCAAATCTCTTGTCCACGGCGCCATCAACGATGATGCAGGTTCTCTCATTGCAGTTGTGCAGCTCTTCTGAAACAATGCATTGCCTCGACTGCACGATGCATCCTTGATGCTGGACTTCGCATCACAAGCACTCATTGACAGGATCCTCAGACAAGATGCAGGACCTCGCATCGCAGCTTTGCAGCTTCATGGAACCTACGCATCACCACTGCTGTGTTATGCATCTTCAACCCGGGACCTCGCAATGCTCCACAACCAGGATTTATGATACTCCTGGTCAGCATACCTGACTGGGTCCCTGTAACTGGCCTGCACTCCATCACAGTTGGCCAGAACTAGTGACTTTGTCTTAGTCCGGCGTGACCAGATATCCACAGTTGTCGCTATTGTCACTGAAACCTTTAAAATTACATATCTTTGCTTCTACTGATTGGATTTTTGTCATTTTGATCTTGATGTATTTATTGAAATGTACTCTACTTTTCTAAATTGGTGTGGGATTTTTCTTGTGTTCGGGTTTCACTTTATTAATGTTTAAAGTGCCACATAAATACTTCACACATTGCCTCTAAGTTAAGCCTGACTGCTCTGTGCCAAGCTACCAGAGGGTTGATCATAGGTTAATTTGGGGTTTGCTTGTGCCTCATCCTGACAAGGATTGTGGTTGCTGCTTGAGTAGGGTTTCACCTCCCTCCTTAACCAGAAACCAAGTTTCTTACACACCTGAAGCCAGAAGCACATATTAACTACATGGGAAAATGCTCACAACTCCAACAAGGAAACCAATACGGATAAAAAAATAATCTCTTCAAACATTTTCAAACAGGTAGTTCAAGCCCTAGTTTTATCATGATTAGTCTATGGTAACTCCATACTAATTGGAATCCCAAAGCTCATCTCCCTTCAAAGCAAGCCTTCAGGCAGCAGCCATACTTTTCTCAGGAGCAAGAACAGTCGAAAATTCGTCTTATCATATGATTTCACTGAACTTGCTCTCAATCGAACCAAGAAATAGATTCAAACTAGCTTAACAGCCCTTCTCTAGTAATGCTTCCAGACTCTGTTATCCTGGTGATTAGGACAACATCCTCATTTGAACTGCTCAACTGCAACAAAAAACGTATTGTTCTAACCACACCTCCTCACTGATAATACATAGGGGCATATTAGCAAGGGCACTATCGCCGCTTTAGCGGCACTTTTTGCCGCTAAAGCGGCGATATTTATATCGCCCTATCAGAAAACTGTCTCTAACAGCAGTTAGCGACAGTTTGCGGGCATTAGCGCCCGTTTTTTACCGCTTTGCATGTCAGCGATATTTATCGCTAATGACATGCAAAGTGGGCGTTCCCGACGAACAAACCTGGGAAACACTCGCTAACAGGCCTATCGCCTATTAGCAAGGTGGCCATGGCCCCAGTTAGCGACGTGAAAAGTCGCGCTAACCGGGGTCATCGCCATTTATTTAACACCTGCAATTAGCAGGTGTTAGCCATACCTAACATGGGGGGGTGGATTATGCTGATACGACCACAGGGTCGTATCAGCAAGGTGTTCTCCCTTCTCCATGCAACATCGCTGGTTTTTCAGCGATGTTGGCCCATTTCCCCCGCTATTGCTGGAATATTCATCGCCATAGCGCTAATCGTTGCTAATACAGCGTTAGTGTGGCGATATATTCCAGCGATAGCCGGCGATAAAAAAAATCACGCTAAGCAGGGTTAGCGATGATTATCGCCTCTTCTTGCTAATATGCCCCATAGTCCTCTCCGGCCAGGAGTTGTCTCCTAGACAGAAAAATAGAGTGCCCCTGATTCCCCAATAAATTAAGAAATGTTCTATAGTTTTGTCTCCATCTTTGAGAGACATAGGGGCCTATTACCAACAGCCTGCGTTAATTAACGCAAACCACAGTTAGCGTCGTTTTTTTTATCGCTGGATTCGTTTGCGGAGATAACGCGTTATTAGCAACGTTTTATCTCCAATGCGAAACAAATCCAGCGATAGCGGCGATTCCCAGCATTAGCGTGAGAATTCCTTGCGATAAATTCCCATCGCTAAGGAAAAACTCGCTAATAGGCAGGTGGGGACTTAACCGTAGAATCCACCTCCCATAGACTATAATGGCTAAGTCAGGTTTCTAGCAGGTGTTAAAATCCAGCGCTAATCGGGGTTAACGCACATTTTTTTATCGCTTCGCGGGCCTTGCTAATAGTGTGAAGTTGTGTTTGCGACTGTCTGCGTGTATTTTTAGTGAGGAACGCCCACTTTGCATGTCATTAGCGATAAATATCGCTGACATGCAAAGCGGTAAAAAAACGGGCGCTAATGCCCGAAAACTGTCGCTAACTGCTGTTAGAGACAGTTTGCTGATAGGGCGATAAAAATATCGCCGCTTTAGCGGCAAAAAGTGCCGCTAAAGCGGCGATAGTGCCCTTGCTAATATGCCCCATAGTCGCCGAAAATGCAGTTTGTTACTGCACCACTTCTCTAATCTTACAGGTAATAACTCTTTGTGTCACAATATTTACAATTATATTGTTTCTTTTCCCACCTCGAATCGAAAGGTTCAGGGAAAGCCTGTTGGAACATACAGCCAGATGGGAGAAAACTTCATATTTGTTTTTCTTGCTCCTGCATTTGTATAGGTATAAATGACTTAATAAAGAAATATAATTTGTTGATTACAAGGGGGAGGAGGACCACTATTCCTGTATGGCAAAGGATTAACAGTGACTAGAATCTGATTATTGTAACATCAATATACTTATCAATAGTTACAATTTCTTCTATAAATATTCATATCTTTCCAATTTTGTCCTACTTAGTTGGGGCCCTGAAGGGTTTCATCAGTATCATGTTTTAACTATGAAATAAAAAATAAATGATTATAGTTACAAAAGCAAAAACAGTATAAATGCGACCTCCATGATTTATAAATCTAGTCCTCATATCTGGCCTCTACCAAGGGGGAGAAAGCAAAGGAACACTTGGCCACTGTTTCAAAATTTAAATAAAGAATAAAATGTCTGCAGTTCGCTATTGCTTCACATTTGGTATGGGTGGAAAAGCCATCAATATCTGTAATTGTCCTGGATCTCCCCATAACTATGAGAAGCCCTGTTCCTCATACATAAACATTATTGTGGAAATCAAAGTACATATTCATCACCACCATGAGTATTTCACTATTTTATTAGGAATCCTGCCTCTAGACTTGGATTAAGAAGCAAATCATTATTTTCAATATTATATAGATTTTTTAATTCCTTTCTATGAATATCATGTAGTGCATGTAGGAAATTGGGTTTTTGATTAAGGGGGTGAAGACCCTCCTCAAGCAATAACCACAATCCCTATCAGAGTGAACCACAAAAAGTCATTAAATTATTCTGTGGAAAACCCTCTAGTAGCTTTGCACAAAATAAGTCAGGCTTAACTAAGAGTCACTGTGTAATGTATTTATGCCACACTCAAACAGTAATAAAATGAAAACACAACGGAAGAAAAATCCCACACCAATTTAGAAAAAATGTAATTAATAAAAGTGGACCAAAATGACAAAAACCCAATTAGTGGAACCAGATAGCTGCAATTTTAAAATGTTTGCTAAAAATTAGCATGAAGAAACAGAAAGCGCTAACTATGGGGAACTGGTCATGCTAGACCTGGACACAGTGACAAGTTCAAGCCAACTGCGATGGAGAGTGGGCCAGATACAGGGACCAGGTGAGTCCTGCTGAAAAAGTTACCTTCTCAAACTCCGTCTCGCAGAGTTAAAAACTTCAGGATGTCACAGGAGGAGCTCAACAGATGCCAGCCATGGGTCTGGGACCTGGAGGGGCATCTCTTGAGGATCAGGAACTCACTCCTGCAGAGGCCAGCAGAGCTCAGACCAGTACAATTGCATGTCCAGAAAGGTCCAGTCTCAGGTCCAGATAGGGCCAGTTGCAGCTGGTCAGCTGGGCCCTCTGGGGCTTGTTGCGTCTCTGTAGTGTAGAACTGTGGGCAGCCAAATGACCATTGGAGACACTCAGGTTAGCCTGGGATGAAGGGAGCAGGTCCAGTCTTGCTTCTCAGAGAGCCGGGTAGACCTCAAGTAGAAGGGCAGTCCCCTGAAGAACATGGCATGTCTCAAGCAGCAGGGCAGTCCTCTTGAGAACAATGCAGGGCTCAAGCAGCAGGAAAGTACTCTGAAGAACAAGGCAGGCCTCAAGCAGCTGGGCAGTCCTCTGGGGAACAAGACAGTCCTTCTTCTGAATGTCTAGGGGTGGGCAGAATGTTTCATTCCACCCATGGAATTGGTGGAATTAACATCACTCTGCATTTCTTTTTAATGTGTAGTTACAACCAAATTCTGCCAATTGTTCTGTGGCAGACTTTTTTCTCCCACAAGGCTCCAGAAAAGGTGAACTGGTGAGCACAAGCGAGATTTGGTGTCTCCTAGTGCAATTTTCTAAGTCAGGTGGTTGCGGTCAGAGGGCTGCCTCTCGAGTAGATTTGCTGCCACTCGAGTAGATTTTCTGCTTGAGTGGCAGCAAAATGAACTCAAATTTCTGCGCGCTCCTATACTAAGCATGGTGCTGGTCGCGCTGAATTTTCAGCGCTCCTAGCTCTACCAGCGCTAAATTGTGTCTCAAGAGGCCCATTATATATACCTGGTGTATCCTTAAAGGGGGGGATGATATTATCTATGCTAATCCCATATCTGGTTGTGGAAAGTTCTTCCCTTCCCCTGCCAATGCTAAAAGAAGTCTAAGGTCACAGAAGACTAGTGTTAAGTTTAGTTTTGTGTGCTGGAGGCAATCTCTTTGAAATGTAAGTGGGGCAGGGAGCAGCTCCACCCCCAACCATCTTGGCAGGATGACCCATCCTGCTCACATCTATTTCTCTATTGCTCACTGTATGGGCCCATCACGCATTCCTAATGGTGGAGCCATTAACAGGCCCAAGCAGCTAGAAACTCCTTGAATGCCTTAGAAACATTTGTGTTGGAAAATGCCAACTGTCTAAAACTGAAGCAGAAAACTAAATGAGAGAATGCACTCCTTTCCTTATGTTTTTACGTAATATTTCATAACTCTGAGTTATTTTGCGTGCTAACAGTAACGTGAGCTGTCCCAAAACTCACTCGTTTATTGATAATAAATGTCCAAAAGAGGCACGTGATTTACGACCCCATCTGTCGCACTGCTGTTTGAAGAATTATCTTCACCATAGTAAACTGCTCATGTATTAATCCGATGCTAATCCTTTTGTTAAACAAATGTTCTTGTCAAAACTTTCCAAAATAAACCAAACGCTTTCAATCACAACGAGGATGGTTTGATTCCACAATGATTCTTTATTACTCATTTTCAAATGTCTCCTGCGCGCCCATCCGGGCTTTTCACAGCAACACGTGATGAACCATTCACATTAAATGACTTCAAGTAAATCCTTATGATCTCCACCCAATGCATTTCGGGCCTGAACGGCCCTTCGTCAGGGGCAACTGTAAAAGTTAAAAAGAACATCTCAATCACCTGCTCAGTACCAACTGTATGTGTAAAATACACGATGAAAGTAAAAACAAAAATAAAGCTGCCAAAGTTACACCCTTATGTAAACCCACGAGTGCTCCTTCTGCCCACCACTAAATAGTACATAATGACCCCCCTTCCTAACTTAACATGTATCCCTACATGAATACGTAAATGCAAAAACCCCAAAACTGAGACCTCCCGTGTCTACCACTACTCACAAAACTTAACATCTACTGTGTACAAAAACTTCCTAACCCACCCCGTTCACAACCCATTTCAATCATAAACCACCCGTGATACACAATACATGATTCAAACGGTGCATGAACTAGTTTTCCATTCTTGCACTTTAGGTCAACAGTAGTTTAATAAATAGTTGATAACTTTGAAATCGGTTTTCTGAGTAGTTTCAAGTTATATGGACATTATTTATCTCTTCCGTTTTTTTATTACTTTAGTTTAATTTTTCATAATGTATAGTTAGAATTGCAACTACAAAAACAGTGAAACTTGAAAGGTCATTTGTCATCCAAGATACCGATTTCAAACATAATTGCATAAATTGCATATCAGTGACCCTCCATAACTCAGCCTTATCTGGAAACTCGGACAGTGCTTACAAGATATACAATTGATGCTGTGGCCTTACTTTGGACGTTCACCAGGGAAATTAGAAAGTCAATACACATTTAGCTTAAATGGACTTCTATTGATTTAAGTGGTGTTTGTTAGCTAAAGGTTGTTTACTGTAGACCATAGGAGTCCCAATATTAAAGCATTACTTTTATAAATATATATTTTCGATCTACCGCACAAGGCAATATCAGCATAAAAATGAATGCTGAAAGCATTTCGGCTTTTCTGTGGAATTGCAGTTTGTACCAGTGATGAAAATCTCTCTAAATGCTTAAAATTGCAAGAGCTATTAACTACACAAAAAGGCAGTGTTGATGTTGTTGGTACAGGGCGACTACAATATTGTACACACTTTTCCAGGATTAAATAAATAGTGGAGACAACAGGAGTGGCATTCAGATTTTACATACAGTTTATGATACTCTGGAATTGTGCAGGGATTTTGAAGAATTTAAGGCCACCGTTGGGGGCTACCCATTTATAAAAAGGCATGTCCGATTTGTATTTCAAGGGTTTAGAGAGGTGCTTGTATCTTATATAGGTCTGAGAAACATAGTTCACTTTCCTACTACAATATCTGTGGTCAGGTACCATTCAGGGACACTGGTTTCAATGGATCAAACATTAGCTGGGTCGTTCTTACTGGAGATTTTTTGTCGCAAAAATATCATTCCATTCCATCAGAGGAGAGTTGGTTGTATGTGTTAAGAAGGGCTGTAATATGCTGATGGTTCATGTCTTAATGCATGAGGGGCATGAGTAGAATGTGGTGAGTTCATAGAAGAGCCTCAGGGAGAGAGGTGACAGTTGGACCTGAGAGAGGGTGACAAGAGGCTGGATGGATGAGGTCTTCTGTATGATTAATAAATCATCTTCACATTACGAGTTACTGTCTGGAGTGATCCTTTTATTGTGAAGGCACCTTGTTACACTGGCGACGGGACAGTATCATGAGAAATTGGTAGCCATCAGAAGCCATCAGAAGACCTCAACATTGAAGTTGAACAGCTGTCGCCACCTCAACTCTTCTGGCAGCACTGGGCCATCAAGGAGACAAACTGCTGCGAGACACAATGCAATGCCAACTCGTTGGAACCAGTGGAGATTTTGGTTGCCAAGAATCTAATGAAAGCAGCCTTGGGGAAAGTGGATGCTGCTGCCCAGCTCGATTAACTGATCTGCTGTTGGTGTCTGGAGGACATGGTACAGTAAGTGTTCTAGCAGCAGTTTGTTGTGGCCAATGTATATTTATTTGATAAGTTTGCACCTTTTTGCCAGTTTATGGGCAATTCACCAGTGCGTGAGGTGACTGTTATAATATTTGTGTGCTCCTCTGCCCATGCACCATTTGGCTGAGCTTATGTCTCTTCCTGCACGTTGTGTGAACGTTGTGGCAGCTGCACGCTCACCTCTTCAGAAAGGGTTCCACTCATGGTGTGGTAGCCGTGCACTCATCTTGTGCGCTCATCTATTCATAGTTGTTTGGTTCCATTCTCATTGCGGTGGCTGCGCATTCAACTCTTCAAAACGAGTTCCTTTCACACGCCCTTCCAGTTAGGCTGAGCAGTCCTTTGAGCGCGTCTCCGGGCAGCGGCCTGTTACATGGCATGTTCAATGTGGACACCATTTTGGATCCGGAGGTTTCCTTGAGCAGAGGAGTAATAGCGTGTCATTGACAGTGATGCACACACAAAATCAGTTACAGTGTGTCATTAGCAGTGATACAAAAACTTCCTTAGTATTCTCGTTTATCTAATTTCCAGGTTTTTTTTGTACATATTTCCTTTTGTTCCCTGTTTCCTGTTATATGGCTATATCTGGTTTGGGTTCTGAACAACTAGTCCACTGACTGATTGGGGCTTCTTCATTGTATCGCATCACAGCAAAAGTATTTATTAACCTTCTGCATGGTACACAAACTACTAACATGAACAGGAAGAAGTTCTTTTCCATGGTTCTCTTCTGTAATGGTATTTGGTTCTGCAGTGTTACTCACAAATGATTTAATGGTAACATTCACTTTCTGCAGGGTCTGTGAATGTTCAACCTGATTGTTGCTGTCACTTCCGGAATGTTTAATTTTAGGAATTATTTGTTAATCTAATTTTAACCATAAATTCTTTGCAGGTAAATTTCAGACACACTAATCGAGTGTCAGTGATAAGTAAATAGAACAGTTATTAATGTAGAAAACATTGTGACCGAAGGGTAATAATTAGTACATTAGGACACCATGCAGAATATTACAGCTCCTCCATTTATTCTAACGAATCCTGGTGTACCGTCAATTAAGTGGCAGAAATGGAAGAAAGTTTTCAAAATATATGCCAAAGTATGTGGCACTAGTCTAGAGTCAGAAAAGAAAACAGTGCTGTTATTGCACTGTTTAGCCCCACAAGGTCAAGATGTTTTTGACCACCTGCCTGAGGTTACAGATGATGATGCTGAAGACCTAAACGAATACAAAACATATTCAAGAAAGCTTGATAAGCATTAAGGGCCAGATGTAGCAAAATAGGATTTTGCGAGTCCTTAATAGCGATTTTTAGCGAATCGCTATTAAGGACTCGCAAACTGCTATGTAGGTAGGAATCTGCTAATATTTAGCGATTCCTACGCATTCCTTATTTGCGACTCGCAAATTGCAAGTCGCAAATAAGGAATGGCCTCCCAATCATTCCTATGGGCCAACAGGCCCATAGGAATGAATGGGAATAGCGTGCGCAACTTCGAAACATGGCACTTCGAAACATGCATAAAATTGCATTTTTAAAGGAAATCGCAATTTACCACCAACCTGAAGTTGGTGGTAATTTGCGATTCCTTACAGCAAAATCACAATTTGCGATGTCTCCCAGAATAGCATTTAGGGAATCGCAAATTGCGATTCTCTAAATGCTTGCGCAAAATATGGAATCGCAAATTTTGCGATTCCTTATTCTGCGAGTAGGTTTTTCACTTCCTACATTGCACAGGGCTATTTTGCGGTCGCAAACGTTGAAATTCTGCAAATTTCAGCATTTGCGATCGCTATTTCACTTCCTACATCTGGCCCTAAATCTCTAAAGTGAGTACCATATTTGAAAGGTATAATTTTGACAAACATAAACAAAAAGATGTAGAGTCTTTTGAAAATTATGTAACAGATTTAAGAAAATTAGCTGCATCATGTAAGTTTGCAGAACTAGTGGAAAAAATAATATGTTACCAATTCATGTTAGGGTGTATTATTGAGAGAGTGAGAGAAGAACTTTGGAAGAAAGATGAATCAACATTAGATGAGGTGTTAGTATTGGCTAATACCATAGAACACTCTCTGAAATGTGTAGAGATGATATAAAGGTAACAATTTAAGGGTGAAGACTTGTCAGCGATCAAGAAACCTAGAGAAGAAAAAACATACTTATGATGAGAAGAAAAAAAAACATTGTATGGAAATGCTATAGATGTGGATAGTCAGATCATTTGGCTAATGACATGAACTGTCCTGCCTTCAAAGCAACTTGTAGTTTTTGTAAAGAAATGAGTCACTTTTCTGTAGTGTGCAATAAGAAAGGTATCGCTAAGAAAAAGGTTTGTGAGATACACGACACTGACAGTGGTAGTGGTAGAGATTCTGAATATGAGTGTGATCAGATAGTGCTGCAAGTGGGAGAAATAAATCACAACACTCCGGTGGATGAGATAAGTGTGAATGGTGAAAAATCCAAAATGCTATTCAATTCTGGAGCAAACATCACTAAAATATCCCATAATTTCTATGATGGAAGCTTAAAGGAAAGGTGAATTACACAGTCCAGACATAAGACCTTATGCATATGGTGGTAAATCAATTGATCTTCATGGTTATTTTGAGGGCACAGTAGAATACAAACAGAGGTATATAAGTGCTAAGAATATATCTTTAATATATATTAAAGAGAGGGGACAGCGTATTGAGTGGGTTTCACTAACGAGACCTGGGAGTTATGTTTGAGCCAAATAGTTTTCTCCGATTTTATTAAAGGAAAATCATATATTGCAGAAAGTTGATGAAAACAAAGACATGGGTGATGCATTGCTTCAAGAAGTGAAATTGAAATTTCACAAAGTGTTTGAACACAAATTAGGATGGATGAAGGGCTACGTTAATCAGATTCAATTGACAAGTGACGCTAAGCCTGTCATTGGTAAGCTTTGCAATGCACCTTTAGCTGTGAGAGAGGATGTGAGAAAACAATTGAAAAGACTCAAATCTGAGGGAATCATTGAGGAGTTTGAAGGTACGGAATGGTTAGCACCTATTGTGGTAGCTAAGAAGGCCAATAGAGGGTTGTGTTTTTGCATAGACCTCAGGGTGCTTCACAAGAATGTAGTAATTGATAAATATCCCTTACCAAATATTGCTGACATGCTTCTGCTGTTAGAAGGAGCTAAGGTTTTTTAGACCATCGATTTAACATCAACTTCCCATCAAGTTGAATTGGATGAAATGTCGAGAGACTGTACCACATTTATTACTCTCTTTGGGGCATTGAGGTATGCTATACTGACATTATCCTTGTTTCTGCAGCCTCTGTTTTTCAGAGAGCTTTAAAAAGGGTGTTGAGAGGTTTGGAGGGGATAAAGATTTATCGAGATGATGTGTTAGTATTTGGGAGAGATTGTAAAGAGCATGATTCCAGAGTGAAGCAAGCGTTAGAAACATTTGAGGAGTACAACCTTACAGTTAAGGTTGGGAAATATAAATTTCGGAGAAATTCAATTGACTATTTGGGACACACCTTCACTGGGGAAGGCATTACTCCAAAAGAGGAGTTGGTAAACTCTATTTTTCGGTTGAAATCTCCGAACAATAAAGAAGAGCTAATGAAGGTTTTGGGCATGGCCTAATATTATAGTAAATTTGTTAAGGGCTTTACAGAAACTTGTATCAACATGAGGAAAAATCTCAGGAAAGGGGTTGATTTTGTGTGGACTGTTTCTTGTGAAACTGAAAGGGATAAACTCAGTCATGCTCCAAAATTGAGAAACTGTAATCCAAAAACAGAAGTCTATTCTCACCACAGATGCAAGTTTAAAAGGTTTGGGAGCAGTATTACAACAAGGTGAAGGAGAGTCTCAGAGGACGATATTGATTCTGTCAAGAAGTTTGAAGGAACCAGAGACAAGATACTCAGTTATTGAAAGGGAGGCACTGGCAGTGTATTGGGCAACGAGAAACAGTAAGAGGTTTTTGTAGACAAAAATGTTTGAGGTTAGAACAGACCACAAACCTTTCTGTGAACTATTTAAGAAAAAAGGCATTGATGCTGTTTCTGCCAGAAAGTCTGTTATTGCGGTTCTCTGATAGAATATCGATGTAACAAACATCGATGTTCTAAATATCGAAAACAAAATATCGACTGCAAAAATATCGACTCCAATACCTCAACAGACAAGAACAAAAATATTGAATCAAAAATATCAAGGTAAAAAATATAGATGTAATAAATATCGATTTAAAAATATATACAAAATAAAATAATATTTAGTAAATATATTAAATATTAATATTAATTTTAACAAAATAAATTACATTTAATATACATTTTAACTAAATATAACAAATAAACTTAATTTAAAAAAACATAAGCACACAAACAGAAAAATTTATACATATACATATATTTACTTAAAAGTAATTTATTAACTATTATCTTTATTTAATTTTTTAACTTTATAATTATACACAAATAACATATATATATATCAATAATTTAGAATTAAAAAACATTCTATAATAAATTCAAACATTAAACTATTAAAAAAAAATTAAACTTACATTTCTCAGTACAATAAGTGCAACAGTAGGGGGGAAAGTGTTCGATAACGGAATAATTAAATTTACTATTCCAACCCCAGTGAGTGCAACAGTAGGGAAAGTGTTGAATAGCGAGAGGGGTAAAAATTACTATTCCCACTCAAGTGATAGCAACAGTAGGGAAAGTGTTGGAAAGCGGAGAGGAAAAATTACTTTTTCCACTCCAAAGAGTGCAACAGTAGGGAAAGTGTTGGATAGCGGAGGGGTACAAATTACTATTCCCACTCCAAAGAGTGCAACAGTAGGGAAAGTGTTGGATAGCGGAGGGGTAAAAATCACTATTCCCACTACAGTGAGTGCAAAAGTAGGGTAAGTGTTGGATAGCGGAGGAATAAAATTTACTTTTCTAACTCCTGTGAGTGCAACAGTAGGGAAAGTGTTGGATAGTGGAGGGGTAACAATTACTATTCCCACTCCAGTGAGTGCAACAGTAGAGAAAGTGTTGGATAGCGGAGGGGCAAAAATTACTATTCGCACTCCAGTGAGTGCAACAGTAGGGAAAGTGCTGGATAGCGGAGGGGTAAAAATTACTATTCCCACTCCAGTGAGTGCAACAGTAGGGAAAGTGCACGATAGCGGAAGGGTAAAAATTACTATTTCCACTCCAGTAAATGCAACAGTAGGGAAAGTGCTGGATAGCGGAGAGGTAAAAATTACTATTCCCACTCCAGTGATTGCAACATTTGGAAAAGTGTTGGATAGCAGAGAAACAAAAATTACTAATAACACTTAAACAATTGAAAAAAAACCCAAAAATATTGCAAAAGTTCAAAAATCATAAAAATACATAAACAATATTTTAAAAATAGAAAATTAAATATATTAAACATATAAAAAGAACACATATTATAATATTAATTACATTTAACAAAAACCTACAAATAATATATCAAATAAATTAATAAATACATTTATAAACAATACTTTTGTAAAAGTAGCAAATATTAACATTTTTTTTAATTTAAAACATAAATGTATTTATTTTATTTACTACCCTATAACACAACACCAATAACAAAACACTTCAAAAATTTTAATAAAATGTATTTTCATAATTAACATAATTAATATTCAATTAAAAACATCTTATTAATAAAAAAAAGACATTCATTGAGTACACATGCTTTAACACTATAATATCCACAACACATACCTAAATTAAACTATAAAATAATAAAACACAATTAAATAATATTTTTAAAAGAAAAACTATTACTATTAACAACTAAGGGGCCCATTAGCATGTCGGGCGGATCGCCACCGCACGCATGGCGGTGGCGATCCTCCCGACATTTGTGCCCGCCCGCATGCCAATTCCCCCCCGCCATATTAGTATGGCGGGGGGACCCCGGCGGACGGAAAGACCGTCCGCCGGTTTTCCGCCGGTAGGCAATCCGCCCGATTGCCTACCGGGCGGAAAAGCTGTTAATATGGTGGCGGTGTCTGGTAGACACCGCCATCCATATTATGATGCATGCGGGGTTTAGCCTTTCCGTGGCGGCAAATGATATTTTACACTTTGATATTTTTAACATCGATATTACTTAACTAAATTCGATATTCTTGACAACGAGCACGTGTCTGTCGATATTTCTGACCCACGATATTTTTAACTCGATATTTGTGTAAATCGATATTTTTGATTTGATATTCTGTCTCTGCACCAGTTATTGCATTACAAAAGTATGATTTCGAGATGAAATACATTCCTGGTGTGGAAAACGTAGTTGCAGATTCCTTGTACAGATTAGTTGTTCTTGGTCAGGACAAGATAAAGATACATTTGATGATGAAGATATTTTTGATGATGAGATAGTTGGTACTATTGACATTGACACTGCAACAATTTCAATCAATCAATCAATCAATCAATCATCATCTGCATAGCTCGGCGCTGTCACCCCTAGAGGTTTCTGGGTGCTGTGGTTGCTGTGTCTCTGTCGAAAAGCCAGGTCTTGAGATTCCAGGGAGTGGGCTGTGTGGAGAAGTAGGGTCAGGTAGTTCCAGGTCCTGGTGTTGATGTAGAAAAAGGAGCAGCCCCCGCTATGCCTGTGACGATGCATAGGGGTGTGGGCAAGGGCCAAAGAGGAGGAGCACAGGTGTGCCGTGGGTATTTCAGAAGAGAAGTGGTGCACAGAATCGCAGTCTGATAATGTGATTCAGGAAGTACTTTTTGTATGAGAAAAGGTTGAAGTTTGAAAAGCAAAGCGTGTCAGAGTATAAAAACTTTCTGGAGTGTCAAGGAGGAGTTGTCAGAAAGTCAAGGTTAACTATATTGGGGCACAAGACTGGTCCTGTCTCTATCCATTAGAGATGAGCTGATCTCTTTAGTACATGCTGGTCATCAGGGTATTTCCAAAAGCAAAGAAAGACTTAAGGCCTTATTACGAGTTTGGTGGACTGACTGCCGAAGGACAGCGACCTCTATGAGACCGCTGCAACTTTGGCAATCCGACCACCATATTACGAGTTTAATGAGAGGTCAGTGGTGTGACTGCGACAGTCTTGCAGCAATGGGCAATGTATTTCAATATATATCGATGCCTGTGTGTACATTCTGACTGCATATGTGTTGAATGTACACATATGCATGATGTATGTTGAAAAACTGCCACCTACCCATTGCTTGAGTCTGACCCCTATGTGGGCAATCCCGGTAATGGGTGCATGGTACTAAAGATTTACCTGTATTTCATCGCAGATGGGGTCATATTCCTCAGGGTGAAGATGCTGATGTGTAGGGAGAACCTGGAGAAGGGATCCACCTCAAAATCTGCTGTGAAGACCTGGAAAGGGGTGAGTATGCATCCCAAATCCTTCCTCTCTGCCAACTGTTAGCTGGTGGTCCGACCGCCGCAGTCGGCTCATGGTAAAGCCAACTCATCATACGGATGGCGGTGTTGTGCCTCTGTACCGCCCAATGGGGGCTGCCTGCCCCTGACTGCAATTCTGTCAGTCGGCAGTGTGCTGGCAGTCCAGTGACGGTCTCTGCACAGTCAACACTTTCAACTTGAAATACGGCAGACTGCTCACTGCTGTAGGACCACTACCGCTGGGACTGCAGACCACCAAACTTGTAATACGCCCCAGAGAGTGGCATACTGGTGGGAGGGAAGGGACATACAGGTGGAAAGAATGGTGAGAGAGTGTAAGCAGTCGCTCTCAGTGAAATAGTGGTAAAGCCTAGAGTGCAACCTATGATCATCAGAGAACATCCCAGTTCTCCTTTGCAGGAGATTGCTTTGGACATATTAGGTCCTATATATGGTTATGGATGTGAAAATTATGTGATTGAGGCTTTGGATATGTATTCCAGATGGCCTGAGGTATGTATCACATGGGGAATTGAGACCAAACATGTGATACAATTTTTGAGAGATATGTTTGGAAGGGATGGTTTACCACAGATTTTATTAACTGACTAAGGGGGTAGAACTGGTGTTCCATGAGATAGAGAGTTTCTTGAGTGATTGTGGGATAAAACATAAAAAATGTGTGTTATATCATCCTGAAACCAATGGGATGGTAGAACGCTTCCACAGAGTTCTGAAACAAACCATACATTTGGCAAAGGACAAGTGCTTGAGCTGGAAGGAAGAACTCAACAGAAGTGTTGAGGCATACAGATTCGCTCCATACTCTACTACAGAGAAAACTCTTTTTGATCTGTTTCGTGGTAGATCTCCTAACACTCTAGTACTTCCTAGCTTGGTGAATAATGCAATAGGAAATTTGAAGGGGAATCTATGGATGATAGTTGGAAAGTAGAGAGGAAATAAAAGTGATGGCTAATAACGAAAACTTTGACATTAGGAAATTTGTTGCAAAGTTGATAGTGAAGGTTGGTGACTGGGTTATGATAAATAGAACATGTGGAAAAGAGAAAAATGTGAGATATTCTAAGTCAATAAGAGTGTCTAAGCTATTCATTAATGCTGTAAAGACCGAGGAATTCAGTATATGGAATCTGAATAGAATTGTTTCCTTTAAAGGAAAGTTGGATTTAGCTGGATTCTACTGCTAAATGGAAAAAATAAAACTTTGAGTAAAGATTCAGAAAAAAGGGGAAACATTCTGGATGAGGTATTAAACAAAAGATCTCTTAGAGTGAGGAAAACTCCTTTCTATTTAAAGGATTATGTGAGAGCAATACTTGAATAACTGCTTATGTTATTGGTGATTATTTCATCAATTCAATGTATTTTACAGATTTTGAAAGTTGCATGATAATATTATCAAAACTATATCTTATGACTTGTTTATAATAAGCTTGTTTAATATAAAAAGGAGAAACGTGTTATATGCTGATGGCTCATGACCTAATATATAATTAAGTCTGGGCGGTGAACTCCGCTCCACTCGCGGAGTTTGCAGAGTTTTCTGCACTCCTCGTTACGCGGAGTTCTGAAAAACTCCGCTCCGCATAGCGTAGCAGAGTTTTTTCCCTCGCTCGCATTCATCAACGTCAAGTTGGCGAGCGCGAGCGAGGAAAATTCACCTCCCGGCGAGATTTTTCCTTGTTCGCGATTGTCAACATCAAGTTGGCGAGCGCGAGCGTGGAAAATCAAGCTCCCGGCGAGATTTCTCAATGCGGGCGGTCAGATTTCTCATTGCGAGTGGTCGCGTATGCTTGAATTGAGAAACCGCCCGCTCGCGTTGAGAAACCGCCCGCTTGAGTAAAAATTTTCCTTGAGTGGCAGAAATGAAGCAGTGCCCGCTTGCACTGTGCATGATGCCATTCGCAATGATTGCACAGTCGGACAAGCGCCTGGCACTGAAAATCACCGCAAACTGCATTTATCTAAAGAAACTCTGTAGCAAAACTCTGCGAACTCCGCCAAGGCTTATATACAATGGGCATGAGTAGATAGTGGTGAGATCATAGAAGACCCTCAGGGAGAGAGGTGACAGTTGGACCTGAGAGAGGGTGACAAGAGGCTGGATGGATGAGGTTCTCTGTATAATGAATAAACCTTCTTCACGTTACAAGCTACTGTCTGGAGTGATGCTGTTATTGTGAAGGGTCCTTGTTACAAGGGCAAAGCATGTAATGAAATATTTTCATTATGGTTCAGCAATAAAAATGTCATGAAGTTATATATATATCTATCTATATCTATATATATATGCATATATATATAGATATAGATAGATATATATAGATATAGATATATATAGGTATAGATGTATATATATATATATATTCACTGAAAAAACCATAGGTTTTAGGGACAGTTATAGTTAGTTGGACATTGCACTCATACAAAACCCGTGAAATTCCCCCGTTATAGTTAGTTCAGGTAACTATAACTCGCGCCCCCGCAATGCACTGCTGATGACGTCACATATTACATCACTCATGGCATGGTCAGTGACATCACTGATGACATCACTGATGACATCTCACATGTCATCACTGATGACATCACTGATGACATCATCCATGTGATAATTTGATGCATCTTCTCAAACCCTAATATAACTTTTGATACACCCACTGTAAATTACAGACTGCCATTGTCAAAACCATAGACACTCCAACACCAATTTCAAAGGTTTTTTAAATGCTAATTCCTAACTATAACATGTCTGAAACCTATGGTTTTTTTCAGTGAATTTCAAAGGTTTTGTAAATGACAATTTTTAAATGTATTAATTGTTATATTTATTTTTTTGATACTGATTTACTACATTTTTTAAACTATTTATTTTTAGATATTTTATTTTTTAAATTACATTGTAATTACATTATACATTACATTACAAAATATACTTTCTCAGAATGAATTACTTTAGTTTAAATACTTTGCAAATAGGCAATAGACTTTTAAATACAGTAGTTACAGTTGTTGCAATGGGCAACACAATTTCAAACACAATGCAACATTGAGCTCAATGTGAATTTCTAGTTAAATGCAATTAGTTACTTTATGGATTACTTTTCTAACCACAGGACTGGATCCTAGATTCAGTCCTGCGACATCTCCTGTGAACAGTTGAGTAAAAGCGTTTTGGTTACAGTAGTGATTTTTAAGGAATATTATTGTATTTTAAAAGTTGACACTTAGAAACTTTTTACATAGAATCACCAATGTTATCCTATGGGAGGAAATTCACTTAGCAGGTAAGTAGTGTTATTGTTACTTTTTCTTACTCAGTGGTGGATCCTGGATCCAGCACTGGTGCATCTCCTGTAAACAGCTGAAAGAATGCGTTTAAGTCATACAGGCGATTTTTAAAGAATATTTGTAGTTTGTGAAAATCGACACTTTGAAACTTTTCTGCTGAAAACCAGACAATGGATTCCTATGGAAGGAAATACAAGTTACTGGTAAATACGGTTAGAATTACTTTTCAGGGTCAGTGCTGGGCTAAAAGATGCAGCACTGGGTTCTCTCCTGATAACAGGTGAGTAAATCGGAATTCGTAGTTCGGCTGATTTTAGAGGAATATTATAAAGTTCCAAAACTCCACACTTAAAAGAATTTCCAAGTGAAACCAGTCAATGTTAGCCTATGGAAGGAAATTCAAGTTACTGGTAAGTACGGTTAAAATTACTTTTCAGGATCAGTACTGGGCTTAAAGATGCAGCACTGAGGTCTCTCCTGATAACAGGTGAATAAATCGGAATTCGTAGTTCGGCTGATTTTAGAGGAATATTTGCATGTTACAAAAATCGACACTTAGAAACTTTTTCAGCAAAAAGCAGGCAATGATATCCTATGGAAGGAAATTCAAGTTACTGGTAAGTACGGTTAAAATTACTTTTCAGGATCAGTACTGGGCTCAAAGATGCAGCACTGAGGTCTCTCCTGATAACAGGTGAGTAAATCGGAATTCGTAGTTCGGCTGATTTTAGAGGAATATTTGCACAGTGGTGAAGGGAGGGGGCGGGGCTTCAGGTGACATGTCTGCAAACAGGCCCCGTGGCGCGTTTTAAGATGGGAAATTAAATCCTCCTCAATCTCGAGGGTCCCTAGGGGCCAAGTAGCCCACCAGATACCTCCAGTATGCGCCAGAGAGCTGCGTTGCAGAGAGGTGTTCAGAGGCCACCTAGGGACCCTAGGCGACCGCCAGTAGATAATAGGCAGGCATAGATATTTACCTTGACAATGTTTTAGTAGTTGAGAATGTGGCTATGGTGTTTTCAAAGCACAACATTTGGGGGCTCTATTTATTCGGGTTCTTCCAGGACCTGCTCCGCCTTCTTCTGACTGCAGTGCCATCTCTTTCTTTGAGTAGCAAATGAGAAGGCAATGAACATTAAATAAAATGTGCCAGACGGCCAGATTCTGCCAAGCAATGCAATGAACAACACTCTAGCATCAGAGTAGGTGGGTCAATCAGAGAATGATACGTCCAAGCTTCATCAGGAGAAATAAGATGGTGCCCGGAGGTGGAGCCAACGAACATCGGAGGGTAGCGGAAGGCACGAGGCCAACAGCAGTCCCTTGAAAGAACTAAGTCGGGGTTAATTTGATGGCAGCAAGAGAGACCTTGAGGTTATGTGAGTCGGACCGTGAGCAGTACGGCCTGAACATGAATAAGGGATGGACGACTGAGGGAGGGTACTGTGGAGGGTGCGAATAGGCGGGTGTGAGAGGAAAAAGAGATAGACCAATACGGATTGGTATAATTAAGTGGGGACATAGATGAGAGTGCATGTGAATAAATTGCTCTTGATATCTTTTTCATATAAAAAGAATGACACTTGGAATCCTAGTTTACCAGAAGGAGGTGTCTGTTAGATCGTTACCATAAGTTGCGTAGTTGAACCCAATAGGGCTCTCAAGCCTGAAAGGACAGAGTTGTCCCCTATACCATCCACTTGTGTACAGTACCCCTCAGCATCTGACATTGGCATAAAAGGCCATAGTTTACAAGATGGGATGCTTGACTATAACTCCGCGTGTGGACACAAGCCGGGTGACTATCAGGAGGGGGAGAGAGAATGGCAAGAATAATAGATAGAAATAGAAAAAATGTATCCTAGGTTGCTTATCCACAAAAGGCACATAAACCTAGTGAGGAGGAAGGTGACAAACACCACAGGAAATATGTAATATTTAAATGTATATTTTTTTACATTATTGGATTTGTTCAACACAGAGTGTGACTAGAGGGAGACGTTCCTACCATAGCCCGGTTTCGGAGAAAAACAGATGAAACTCGGGTAAGAGGAACCTGAGGAGACATAAGAATTGTACGCATGAAACTCACAAAGAAGTGTGTGCATGCACGCCTGAAGGTGGTCACTCCGTTGGGTGTAGAGTGCATTGAGAGTACGAAAGTTGAGGGAAAGTGGGATGGAGACCACAGTTAGAATTTTTAAAGAGGGAGTTGCTTCCCTTGAAGGGAATCATGTTCATGAGAGTTTGTTTCCTTGCAGGATGTTCCTGAGGACATTCACTTTGTGATCAAGTAAGGCGATTGTCCAATTGGTAATCCCCACACATACCTGAAGATATAAGGTGTTTAATGTAGGGGAGTACGGAATAGCCCCCCTTAAGAGGGATACAAAATCCTGAGTAAGGCCTGTTGACGCCACGGGGCATGCGGAAGGCCGAAACATGTAGGTACAATTAACACAAAGATTAGGGGGCACGGAAACTAATGATTCAGGAATACCCCGCCCAGAAAATTTTAATCCTGCCAGAAGTCCCCAAAAAAATAGAGCGGACTATCCCCTAGGTAGTTTTAATATTTTTTGTATATTGAAAGGATCCTTGACTCAGATGGGACAGAGGGATTTCCTCGAGTCCATGAACATTTGACAATAACAAACTAAAAATGTATTTTTTGCTCCATTATGTACGTTGGTCTGCGTCAGAATGTTGGTGCGTGCCCTATGATGAAGCATGACACTATGGGCTCGATTACGATGCGGTTAGGAAATCATTCCCACCTAGGGCCAGATTACGATGCGGTTAGGAAGGCCTCCTAACGGCATTTGCTCCTTCTGAATCGGATCGGGAACGTGTCTTCCCAAACAAGGGCCAGATTACGATGCGGTTAGGAATATAGGCTCCCATAGAAGTCAATAGGAGTCCAACCAAATCGTATCTGGAAGTATCCGGATGCATCATACTCTGTCGGTCGGACTCTCCTGATCCGAGTCGGTCGGAAACCATTTCCAAACCGATTCGATCGGAAGGATTTCCTAACCGCATCGTAATCGGGCCCTATATAGTGTATGAGGGCAGTATTAAAACAGGAAAGGATTTACCAGTGTAGAAAAATGAACAGCTCCCATGGAGATAACTGACTGATTTGAAATCCCCTTCCTTTCCTATGTGTGAGTAAGTATCTCTACTGAGTGCCATGCTCTGAAGTCAGCGGAATCCACTTAACCCCTTGGCTACTAAAGTTTCCACTTCTCTCAAACTCCCTTGCGTCAGGCCATCAACCCCCCCACCGTCAGCACAATTGGGCCTGCAAGCACTTATGGATTCATATTTCCAGCGAAAGGCATCTAAAAAGCTAAAATTGTGTTCCTTTTTTCCACATGTTGGGGATTTTAAAGGTGCTCGGGTTTGCAGATTTCCATAAAGAGACCTGAGAAAATGGCAAAAAAAGCAAAGGTTTTTGGGGAAAAATTAGAACAAGTTCTGCGAAACAGTATAGTAGTTTTCTTAATTTCTTAAAATATCATAAACAGTAGGTTTGCTGTGCTAGGGTCACAGTCATCAAGAACAAGCTGAGTTTTTCATTATCTAAGAGAAAGTTGATGATTCATATTTTTGTGGTTTCTACTAACTTGTACATGTTGTGGTAGAAATAGGTGCAAAATCCACAGGTGAACCCAGAAAGCTACACCTTTCTGTAAAGTAAACAAAATTCTGAATTCAGAAAAGGGGTCTTTTGTTGGATTGCTTATGGTTTTCCCCCCAAAACTTAATTGAAAAAAACATGGAAAAATTGAAATAGGTGACAACGTTTTCATTTGTATTTTTCTGTTACAATTGCCAATCTACAAAAATGCTATTCTGTTATGTTCATCGAATGCTTCTGGTCACAAGGATATATAGTTTTTGTCCCAAAACACATGATACCCTGAGCCAACAACTGAGCTGTAGCTTATGTTATGCATATTTGCAAAGCGTACTATCTAGGCCGGGGCATAGTTCGTGGAGTTTTTCTACGCGGAACTCCGCGAAGTTACAAAAAAACTCAGCGAAGTTCCGCGAGTGGCGTAGTGCAGTGCAAACTGCAGTTTGTGCTGGTATTCCTGCAGCTCGGGTAGAAATTCTACCAGAGTGGCAGCTTGCGTTCGCGAACTTACAGTTCGCAATCGCGAACTTACCGTTCGCGATCGCGAGCGGGGAAAAAACTCTGCTGCACATTGCGAAGCCGAGTTTTCTGCACTCCGCGAGCTCCGCGGAGTGCGGAGTGCAGAAAACTCTGCAAACTCCGCAAACGGAGCGAAGTTCACCGCCCAGGCCTAACTATCACCAGAAGGTATCATGTCGAAGAGCAAGTGGGTGTGCTGAGCACTGCCAATGGAGGGTTGGTTAAATGAGAGGGGAGGAGGTTCTGATGTGGAGTGGGAGCCATTCCGCTTTTTAAGAGGTATATAAGAGAATTTCTGTCCTCCTGATCTGGTTCTGTGTATGCGTGGGATGTGGGCAAGTAGGAATCCAGCAGAGCAGAGGTGTCTGGGTGGTTGGTGGAATGAGATGTGTCTGTTCAGATAGGTGGGCCTGAGGTATATAGTGTCTTGAATCTGTGTGTGAGGAGTTTGAATTGAGCACATTTGTGTATCAAGAGCCAGTAGAGTTCCCTGAGGTGTGGTGTGATGTGAGTTCAATGTGGGAGATTGAGGATGAGTCTGGCTGCAAAGTTCTGGATCATTTGTAGTCATCTAGTGAATTGCTTGGTGATCCCGGTGTGGATGGTGTTTGCATAGTCCAATTTGATGGTGACTAGGGTGTGAGTGACAGTTCCTCTAGTGTTGTTTCGGAGCCATTTGAAGATCTTCCACAGCATCTCAGAATGTGGAAGCATGATGCAGTGATGGCATTGATACGTGCAGTCATGTCCAGTTTGCTAATTGATGATTATTCGGTAGGGCATGAGTCTGAGTTCAGCTAGCCATCAGTTGGAGTTCCATGAAGAGGTGTGTGCATATGATCACTACTTCTGTCTTGTTGGTGTTGAGCATGAGACAGTTGGTTTACATCCAGTTATAAGCTTCGATCATTCACACAGTGAACTTGTTTATCCAGTTTGCACCATGAAATATGGTCAAATTTGGCAATGTGCAAATTTCCAGTATTTGTACCAGAGCTCATGTGCCCCCTAGGGAAGCCTACTAATCCTGTACTTTAAGAACACTAGACAGACATTAGAGTCCACGCAGTGTGGCATGCATGGATTCCACAATATTTTGTTACACAGAATACCCTGCAAACTTCAAACTTTGGCTAGAATCACACATTATCCTCACATTTCTGGGAGTAAATGTTCTGGAATCTGCTAATAAAAACAGTACCCCACTTTTTTGGCTGGGCACATCATCTGCAACATGATCAGCTCTAAAATACAACTTGGTAACATCAAATATTTTAGCCTGAAAATTCACCCATTTTGACAATGTGGGGAGTTCCACCTCTGCCTCCACCCAGGGAAACCTAATAAACTGCCCAAACTAGCCATACCCACGAGAGGCTAGAGTGATGTGATGTGAGTGGATCCTACTGTGTTTTCATAACCAGAATACCCTGCAAACCTCAAATTATCGGTAAAATCACAAATTTTCCTCATATTTCTGTAAATGAAAATTCCAGAATCTGGGGGATCCTCAAAAACCCTACCACCCAGCATTTCCATACTTCTCCTGATAAAAACGGTATGATTCAAAGATAATACTTACTAACCATGATCAAGTGTCATCTGTGCCAGCAACAAACTGAATGATAGCTTTAAGAAATAGGATTATTATTTGAGATGGTTGGCTACACATCTCAAGGAATAATCGCTACCCTTGTTGGAGTGAATCCTCAAATTCACTAAATTAGCCTGAGCACAACCTCCCTGGTAGCTATAGCACAGAGCAGTCAGGCTTACGGCAGTGTTTAAAGTATTTATGTAGTACCAAAACAGTAATAAACTAGAAATGCAAGACAATGACAATCCCAAACTGAAATTGAAAAATAGAGTAACATTTAATAAACAAAAGGACCTCAAAATGAAATTAAATCAGAGATATGATTTTTTGAAGTTTTAGGCAGAAATAGTGTCAAAAAGCACAAACAGCCAATGATAGTCATGGTTGCGGATGACCAAGACCTATGCGCAATTTAATCCTGATTGCAATGGAGCATTGGTTTATCCTGGTCAAAGGTTTTATCTTCTTACTTAGTCCTTTATGTCTCAATCCACCACAGCATGCCAGATTGTATGGCGGGGACTCTTACCTTGGAAGTCTGTGAAGTGGCTTTGCAGAGGCGAGATGGATATAACTTCTTATGCCTGACCTCTCTTGCTTCTGAAGTTGCAACAGCAAGGAAGTTTGATCAGGACTAGGGAAGAGGGTCTTGTTCTTAAGGAGCTGTACATATTCACAAGGAGTTGCTGTCAAACATTTAACTCAAAAGAAAAGAGAACAATATAGGTTCTGCAGATCTTCTAAGGGTTTTGTAGCATCTGAAATTAAAACTCTCTCATTATCAGTGGCTTTTTAGGCATTTATTGTTAATTTGTGCAACAAAATACATTAGTTTGCCAACTCTATTGAAATTATCACACAGATGTGTGAGGCTTGACTAATATACCATGAAAACACTATAATATGTTATAAGCAACCTTGAATAAACGATTGCTTTTTAGCTAATCTAAGTGAAAAAATTGCTGTTAAATGCATTATTGTTTATATCTTCTTAAATTTTTACTTGGAGAGCTTGAACTCTAAGGAGAATAGTCAATAATAAAAAGTGATGGGAACACTACAAGAATTTACCAACTACGACGGTAGACTCAACAAAAATAGAATCAAAAGGACACAAATTATCTCCATCTAGAAAATGTTGAAGTCCAAATTCTACTAATTAATAATAATTGGACAATCTTTGTGTGCCTGAAGAAGGAGTATCGCGAGACAGAAATTACTAGATTACTAGAAAATATATTCGAGTTTGTGAACGCTTTAATTTACCACAGTATGAATTTGAAATCTGAATAATAGGTTTTCTCAAGTCGTATGGGTACATATCTCAAATCTTGATCCTCTTTCTTTTCATTACTCAGTTTAATTTCTTTGAATAAGCTTGAACCTGTTGGGCAACTTATAGGAAGAGAGCAAGAGCCATCCACCTTGTTTGCAATGCCATCCAAATATATATAGCTATCTTGTGGAGGGCATACTTGGTATTCACTTGGGAGTAACAAGTCATCTAGGATAGCAGTTCTTAACGTATGGTTCACACACCACTGTGGGACCACAATGTCTATCAGTTTGGCAAATTTTAGAATATTCGAAAATCTATATAGTGTATACACATAAAAAAGCGAAATTGAAAATTGAACATTTTAAAACACTGTAAATGTGAAGGAATTTGAAAGTTGGTATCTTTAGCTTGATTCGTGGGAGCAACGCAAGTACAGTAAATAGCAGTATGGACAATTGGTGGTCTATATTGAAGCATGGGTATGCCCTGACAAAAAGAGAGAGAATGCATTAGGAATTTTTTTTTAAAAATCAAAAAGACAAAGTGAAGCACTAGAATCTAGCATACTGTTTTGTTTGGAAAAGCTCTAATTTTCCCAATAAAATTCGAATTTTTGTTTGTTTGTTTTTTTTTGTTTTTTTTGTCCTCATCTCACCGAAGCATCTGCAGAAAAAGAGCAAAAAAGCAACAATCCAACCTGGGCACCCCGGCCTTCTGCTACTGCATTGGCTTCAGACCTGACCAGGCCAGCTTCTTTGTGTAAAGCTTGGTGTAATCATTGGACCAAGGGGCATTGGACTAACCGCATTTCGTTACCCCATGATAGTAACGGTGCCCAGATGTTAGAATTACTATCATTCAAATGATCTTGGTCCAAACGAGCCATACCAAATGCAGCACTCAACCAGTTCTCATATAAAGGGGGCCTAGAATCTTTCCAGAGTTTACATATCTCCCTCCGAGCAATAAGGATCAGGTGGAGTAACAGGCCTTTTTGCGTAACCGAGAACGTATTTGTCAAATCATTATCAATACCAAATATGACTAGTGGGAGATTCAGATTCAACTTAACTTTGAAAATTGCACCAAGAGCACATTCTACATCCTTCCAATAACCTCTTAGAATAGCACATTCGAAAAATATATGGATATCATCCGTCGCAGTAAAGTCACATCTTGGACACTTTGAGGAGGAGAAAGGAGCAAATTTTGCTATTTTCATGCGGGTATAATAAAGTCTGTTGAGGACGTAAAAATGATTCTTTTTAAGAGATGCTGGCTTAACATACTTATATAATGTTTGTAAAGAAAGATCATACAGATCAACAGCTATTCCGTCCAGGGCTGACAGATTCCAAACAGAATAGTGTGGAGGGAGGTCTGCAACATCGGCATCCAATAGATTCTTATACCAATACCCGACCTCCTTCTTTATGGGTTTTGGGTTTTGAAGTCGAAGCTCGATTTCCCAATTTCCAACTATATTTTCTTTCTCAGCTGTGTACCAAGAAGACAGTTGTAGATATTTAAATTTTGAAAAAGAGCTTCCTATTTTTAATCTTAAAACCTCCCATGGGTAAACTCCATCTGATGAAATAAGGTCGGACCAGATCACGATACCAGCGTTTTTAATAGGCAACGCAAGACTATCTTCCAACCATATAGGTAACCCAGGAGAATCCCATATGGGAGCAAAATCAGAATAATAACCAATCCCCAATTTCCTTCTAACCCCATACCACACTTTAAGGGCTGTTTTTAAGACTTTTAGACGGACCTTTTTAAAGAACCTTGGAGCCCCAAACTTATATAAAAAACCCGATCCGCCCCCTTCTAACATGACCATCTCACCCAAAATCTTCCCCCAGTTGGATTCAGAAGTAGTAATAAGTAATGACCGTATATTTTTAAACTGGAAAGCGAAAGAATACCAAAGCAAATCCGGGAGAGCCAAACCTCCCTTCAGTAGCTTATGTCTTAACTTCTTCCAGGATAGCCTGGCATTCTTATTAGACCAAATAAAACTTCCTATTTTGCCTTGAATTCTACTAATAGCCTTACTAGGGAAATCAAGGGGGATAGTGATAAACAGATATGTTAGTTTTGGCAGAACAACCATCTTGCTAAAAGGTGGTCAATTTCTTTAGATACCTTCCTCAAATTAATCTGAGGGATATCATCGAGCTCTTTAACTATGATTATCCCTAAGTATCTAAATTCCTTGCTCATCCTTCCGATCCAATTGTTGATGTTCCAGCACATTACCTCCGTCTTAGAGGGATTAACCAGGTACCCTGAATACAGGCCAAATTCCTTCAGAAGGGATTCCACCCTTGGGAACACCTCGGCTGGATTGTTGGTATAAATCAACAAATCGTCCGCATATAGGGCCAACTTACTACTATAATGATGGACTTGAAAAGGAGTGATTAAGTCATCCAATCTTAGGGCTTGAGCGAGGGGCTCGATGTAGATATCAAACAATAAGGGCGAGATGGGACAGCCCTGCCTAGTTCCCCTTGTTATATTAAAACTTGATGTTAGGAGGCCATTTAACAGGATAACTGCAGAGGCACCCTCATAGCATCTAATCAGGGTCTGTATAAAAGTCAAACCAAATCCCATTGTCTTAAGGGTTTCCCAGAGGAAGACCCAACAAACCCGGTCGAACGCCTTAGCTGCATCATATGCTGCCACAGCCAAGGGCTCCGACCGCGCTACCGCTAAATCTATACTGCCTATCAACTGCAGCGTTTGCTCCTGAATAAACCTCCCAGGAATAAAGCCCTTTTGATCAACATTAATCAGCTGCGGAACTAACTTGGCCAATCTCCCCGCTAAAATACCCATAAAGATCTTATAATCAGCATTAAGCAGGGAGATTGGTCTATATGAATCGGCTTTAAGGGGATCTTTCCCTGGCTTCAAAATAAGCACAATCGTTGCACCCTTCCAGGAACCAGGGACTCTACCTTCCGAACTATAGACATAGTTAAATAATTCACACATTCTGGGAACTAGCTCGTCCTGAAGGACTTTATAAATCTCCCAAGGAAGAGCGTCGGTCCCTGCAGCCTTGTTGCACTTAATCTTATTTATACAAAGTTTTATCTCGATCTCAGAGATGGGAGCATCCAACGCAATTCGGCTTTCCTCTGATAGTACCGATAATGCCTTACTTTGCAGCCACTTTTGAATACTCCCAGGGCTAGGTGTTATCTCTTCTTTATATAAATCAGAGAACAGGGCAAGAAGGCGCTTTTGCATATCCTCCTGTTTACATGAAGTTACCCCACTCTCATCTATGACTAGTTCACTTATATTGTTTTTCACACGATCCACCCTCGCCTTCCAAGCCAGAAGGGCACCCGCCTTTTCACCGTACTCATAATTCTGCATATTACAAGCTAACCACTCAGCCTTAATCTTTTGGTCCAACCTCCCCCTATATTCCTGACGCAAACATTCAAGATCTTTAAGAACTTGCGTCAGGTTTGTCTGGGGACAACTCGTTCTTTCTCCTTCCAACCTAGATATCTCCCTTTCCAGGTTCTGGAATTCCAGAGCCTGTTCCCTATTCTTAGAACAAATCAGACTATGAGACTGTCCACGCAAATGCGCTTTAAATGCGTCCCAGACAAAATCTAAAGATGTCGAACCTATGTTGATTGCAAAATATTCCACTGTAGAGGCTTTAAGGGCACTAATTATTTCGGTGTTAGACAACATTGCCCTTTTAAATGTCCATCTGGGATTTAGACTTTGCTTTTTTCCTACATATAGGAAAGAAATGGGGGCATGGTCCGAAAGAATACTTGGAAGGATAGAGATATCTAACAGATTCTCTAGGCCCATCCTATCAGTAAGAATGTAGTCAATTCTAGAAGCATGACCACGTTTCTTACTGAAGAAGGTAAAACCTGATACTGCACCCCGTTTTGCCCTCCACACGTCAACAAGCCCAAGATCATGGATCATATCAATCATTGCCCGACGAATACGAGGGGCACCTATATAGTAACTATGATTGGATCTATCCTGTAAGGGATTAAGAAGGACATTAAAATCACCTCCAATTATCATTGGAGTTGTACTTCCTATCAACTTGGCCTGTATTTTATAAATAAAGGCTGGATCATCAACATTGGGGCCATAGAATGAGACTGCGGTCAACTCGGTCCCACCAATTTCCAGCTGGGCTATTATCCATCTCCCAGATTGGTCTGACAAAACCGATTTAATGATGCCTCTTGCACCTGACCTAATTCAAATCGCCACCCCCTTATTATGGACTGTTTGTTCGGATGAACAGAAATGCTCAACCCATGGATATTTGCCGAACAAAGCCCTACATTCCAGACAGCTCAGGTGTGTCTCTTGTAGGAGACAGACCTGTGCAGATGACTGTTCAAGCAATTTCATAACTAATCTTTGTCTGCGTAAACATCTAAGCCCATTGATATTCCACGAGATAAATTTAATTTTCGAACTCATTAGGGCTTACAGGATCTATCTACAGACAGGGCTTTACTCAGGCATTCTGGAGATGGCTTAGATCTTGAAACGCGGTTGAGATTGAGGATATTTTTAATATTTTTTCCCACTGCGACCCCACCCGTGCTCCCCCAACCCTCCACTACCCCTCCCCCCCAAGTGACCCCATTAACCCCTCCTTACCCCGGGGAACCCACCCTTCTCCTCTGGGCATAGCCCTATGGCGAGGACCCCTGGACGTGATAATTCCGAATAAAATTCAATTTAGTAGTAACCCAGTCTCTCCGAGAGAACACAGCGATAAGAAAGAAAAAAAAAAAAAAAGAAAAAGAAAATGAGTGCCTTCACCCATTCCACTTATACCCCACTCCCATTCCTTATTTTATCTATTAAGGCATCTACTTCCTCAATTTGACGGAGATTATGCATGTGATTATTCCACATAATCCGGAGGGATGCGGGAAACCTCAATTGTGTCTTGGCCCCCAGGGAGTTTAAAATTGCCATTCTTTTGCCTAACTCCCACTGTTTTGTTGCTGTAATGTAGGAAACATCCGATCTAACAGAGAAGGAAAATGAACTAGAAAAGGAGTCGCTCTTGACCTGACCCGCTTTCAATGCCAATGATAAGATTTTCTCCTTTACAGAATATGTAAGGAAGTTTACTAAAATCTTCCTTGGCTTTTGTTTTTCTAGATTCCTCCTATATGGATCTCGATGTACTCGCTGAATGTCTAAGGCCAGGTCTAGTTCCGGTGAGTCTTTGAGAATTGTCGCCTTTAAAAGCGAAATCAAAAAGTTTTTAATGTCCCCCCCTTCCAAGTCTTCCGGAACATTTAATATTTTTAAATTGTTTCTTCTTGAGTGGTTTTCAAGACGCTCTATATCATCTTTCAAATCCCTATTCTGGTGGGCTAATTTGTCCATCTCAACTGAGGAAGAATGTAAGATTTCCTTGATTTTAGGGCTTTCAGACTCAAGAACATCGGTTCTCTGGGAGACCTCTTCGATTTTTTGTGCCAAAACCTCGCATGAGGCCTGGATTGCAGCTTGATTAGACTCTGAGATTGAAAACCTTCTCCCGATGTCTTCCTTTAAACTTAATAAAATATCAGCTAGTGATCCAGACGAAACAATGTTGGGGGGAGGACCTAAGGTTGAGTCAGGAGGTCTGACTAACAAGGCTACCGACAATGATTCAGGGGCAGCCCCCTTCTCCACTGCTGGTAGGGGATCCGAAACAGTATCCTGGTTATCCAAAGCCGAAAATCTATTAGAAATCTCCACAGACGAATGAACAACCACTTGCTGTCCCATCGATGTATCAACTCCACTCGTCCCCACAAGGGCAGATACAACAGAGGGCTGAGAGTCCACCTTAGGTGGAGGGGGGCCCACCTGGATACCAGTAAAAGCCATAGTGATTTTTTTGTTCTGCCCCTTTTCCGGTGCGGTGGACAAGACCTTATAGTATGTTTTCAACGATGGAGTTATTCTAGGTTTAGAAGACAGGGCTTTCTTGGCTTTCCCTCTCCCCCTACCAGACAGTGGGGAGGTACTCTCCGTAATAGCTCTGACTTTGCCCTGCTTAACAGTGGCCCTAATTTCGATAACCAGAGGAGAGACAGAAATGGATTCAACAAGGTTAGAAACCCTATTTCGCAAAGTATAGCGACAGATGTCTGACTTAACAGTTTGATTAATAGTGGTAATGGTGCTGGAAGCACTACAGGGGGCACTATTCCCACCATTCTCCATGCAGTACCCGGGGCCCACCCGTGAAGCAGTGGTCCGTACCACCCCCTCTGCAGTACTCTGTACTACAGGTACCTTACTGTGAGACCTTAGGGGCAAACTAACCAACAAGTAATTTTTTGTGAAGAATTTCAGAAAACCAACTTCACTCTTGGATTCACAAACAGTACCAGCACTAACTGTCCTTTTTGGAAGCCTCCGTATCACCTTGGCCTTACTGTAATCCCCAGAGGCAGTCCTAGAATCTGAAAAGTCCGATAGATCCTTAATAGAGCACTCCAAAATCTTACCTCCACCTCCACCTTCACCCTCACCCAAGCCGACACCAGACTGTAAGGGGAAGAGCAAGCACACTCTGAGATCGCGCTCGTTCCGCAGGACGCTCCCTCGCGTCAGTTCACCGAAACTCACAGAAGTGTGCTCGAATGTGCTGACTCTGCCATGAAAGACCCGGAACTGCAAGCCGGGAGTCCGACGCCTCCACTCTCGCGCCACGCCGGTGAACCGCAGTAACGAGGGCTCCAGAGTCACCACGCCTTGATCCCCAGACACCATCCGGCAGGGAGAACACGCCACCGAAAAAAGAGAAAAAGGAAGAGCGTAAGTACTTTTTTATATTTCAGAAAGAAATATAACCGAAGGGACGGGGAGATCAAGCACTAATTACTTAACGGGATCTCATATTATGATGCCGCTATGTTCGCTGTGCCTCTCGGAGAGACCGGACAATGCACGCCAGGGAAACTCAACCGCGACCGTTTAGCTTCCGGCCGCCATGTTCCCCCTAGCACCGCCTGTTTGTTTGTTGTTTGTGAATTAAAAACAATATTTCACAATTTAGGTATTTGCATAATGTATACTTGTTTCTGTGGCTGTATTTTGTTTTGGTTCAAGCTGTAGAAACTGCTTAGGCAAGAGTCCTCAGCTTTTAATTGTGATTCAGTGGGGCTCCACAGAAGTCAAAAGGTTAAGAACCACTGTGCTTGGGAAATGTTCTACATTACACATCTGCATCAAATGAAATTGTGAGTACCCTACTGACTAAAAGTTGTCATATCATTAAAAAGTAGAGAAAGCTCTAGCCTTGTTATAGGTCCTATCCATCCATTAACTAGGTACATAATTTTGAATAGTCCTTTATCATTTACACAAACGTTCAGCTGAGTGTCCTTTGCTCCCTAGATAGATTTATGTTTGTTCCCACTACATGCACACCTATGAACACACAAGCTCGATGTCTCTTAATAAGAAGACATATGACTAATTTTTTAGAAACAATGGGGCATATTATCAAGGGCTCGATCGACGCTTTAGCGGGACTTTTTCCCGCTAAAGCTGCGATAATGCAAACGCCCTATTAGCAAGCTGTCGCTAACTGCTGTTAGCGACAGCTTTTAGGCGATAGCGACCGGGTTGGGTGCCGCTTTGCATGCCAGCGATATTTATCGCTAATGGCATGCAAAGTAGGCGTTCCCAACCAAAAAGCGACTGGAAACAGTCGCTAAGGTCGCTATCGCCTATTAGCGAGGCAGGGGAGGTGATTAACGAACCAGCGCTAAACACATTTAGCGCTGGTTTGTTAACGCCTGGTCTCACCCTGACTTAGCCATGTAATCCAATGGGAGGTGGATTACATGGCTAAATCTCCCTCGCCCTATCGCCAAGCTAACACTGGTCACAGTGTGAATATCGCTTGTTTTCAAGCAATATTCACACTGTTCTCCAGGGTTTCTATCGCTTTGGAGATAAGCGTTGCTGATAGCACGCTATCTCCGCGATAGAAACCTGCAATAGCTGGCGATAATTATCCTAGCGCTAATTGCGCTTAGCGATAATTATCGCCGGTTATTGCTAATAGGCCCCAATGACTTTAGTGGCTATCAAGTGGTTGCCAATTATTTACTTCTTGCAAATGAACAGAATGATATTCTTGGGTACTCGTCTACTAGATGCTCTGTTGCTTCATAACTAGGATGGTTTATTACCTACTGACGGTCGCCAGTAGGTAGTTATAGTTAGGACCTAGTTTCCATAGGAAAAGCGTTTTTTGATTTGCCAATATCTTTGGCGCCTTTTGACGAATCTTAGCAAAAGTTTCAAAACTAATGGCCCGCTCCGGTCAACTCCTGTCTTGAAAGTTTCGGGGTGATTTGTCAAGCAGGGGCCGAGAAAAAAGGGGGTTCCCAAAACACGTTTTCTCCATGTTATTTTATAGGAAATTTTTTCGCGACTACAGACCGAACTGTTGAACGGAATTACACCAAATTTGCCAGAGCGGTAGCTCTTGGTCCAGAGTGCACTCTTTGTTTTAAATAGTGTAAATCAGTTCAGTAGTTCCTGAGAAATTTAAAAAATAAAACATATCGATATCTGGTGACCGCGGTGGATCTGCAAACCCTCCTGATCACAAACTTCATTCCGATTGGCTGCCAACACTTCAAACCAAGAAGTGTTGGCAGCCATCTTGTGACTCGGTAGAACTGAGTCACAAGAAAAAAGGTTAAAAAGGAAGAAAAGGGGGCAGGGTCGAAACACCCTGACCCCCTAGGCGTGCTAAGGGGGTCCCAAAAAAGCATTAAAAAAAAACAAAACGTCAGGATTTGCACTGGGTGCGCGAATCCGGCCAAAAAAAAGAAAAAAAAATGAAGCTCACGCCCCCTCCCTTTTCAAATAAAAAAATAGAATGGCTCAGGCCCCTGGGGATGGGGTCCCTGGGGCCCAAAAGGTTCTAGGGAAGGGGGCCACACAGCCCCCCTCCCTAAAATAAAAAAAGAAACCGACAACTAGCCGGAGGCCCCACCCCTCCCTGTACCACTCTGCAAACGCTCCTCCTGGCGCGCTCTGCATTGGGGGGTTAAGTCCCCATCGCTACTGAGGGTCCCTGGGGGCCAACTAGGCCACCATGGACCTCCAGTAAGCCCCACACAGTGAGATTGATGATATGTGGTACGAGGCCACACCCCTTTTTACACCACTCTGCAAACGGGCCTCTTGGCACACTGCTGGTGGGGCGATGAGGTCCCCTTGTGTCCTGAGGACTTCAGGACTAAAGTGGACTTCATCTCCCAAGAAGCAGTGCGCCAGCAGCTGTGTTTGCAGAGTGGTGTAAAAAGGGGGCGTTGCCTTGGACCACCTCTCAGCAATCCCATTGTGTGGGGCTTACTAGAGATAACAGGAGGGCTAGTTGGCCCCCAGGGACCCTCAGGAGGCAGGGGCACTTTATCCCCCAACCAAGAGAGCTCCAGGAGGCGCGTTTGCAGAGTAGTGGAGAAAAGGGGCGTGGCCTGAGTCCACCTCTCAGCAATCCCACTGTGTTGGGCTTACTGGAGGTAACAGGTAGGCTACTTGGCCTCTAAGGACCCCCAGCAGCAAAGGGGACTTCAATCCCCATCCAAGAGTGTGCCAGGGAGTGCGTTTGCAGAGTGGTGGGCCGAGGTGGCGTGGCCTGCTATGAAAACTTAGCAATCCTGCTGTGTGGGACTTAATGGAGGTAATAGAAGGGGTAGTTGGCCCCCAAGGAAGTCCTTGGGGGCCAACTACCCCTCCTGTTACCTCCAGTAAGTCCCATATAGTTGGATTGCTAAGAAGTCTTCGGAGACCATGCCCCCCTTTCTCCACCACTCTGCAAACGCACCTCCTGGCACACTACTGGTTGGGGGATGAAGTCCACCTTACTCCTGAGGGAATTTGGGGCCAAGAAGCCTTCCTGGTACCTCCTGTAAGTCCAACGCAGCGGAATCCCTGAGCGCTGGTCGGAAGACCAGCCCCCTTTCTCCACAACTCTGCAAAAGCATTTGGAATGTAATAGGTGCTGCATCCCACCCGAGGGGCGCCAAAAGAACACTGCATAAATGCGCTCGAGCGCGAATTCCAGGCACTAAACTACAACTCCCTTGAGCCCCAGCGGTTCTGACGTCGGTGACGTCAGCACGCTCCTGAGGCGTTTCCTTCAAAGAACTCCCAGAGCCTCGGAGAGACGCCGCTTACTTTTCCCGTGAGGAGCCATCGCGCTGTAGAAGAAAGAGGCTGGCAAGGGTGCTTCGCGCACCAAAACCTTCAATTGTTTCTAGGACACAGGCGGTGAGCTCATTTCCCTGTGGTGGCAATTGTGGGGGCTGTAGCGCTGCTTCGTTCAGTTGCTCCGTTGGCGGAACCCTATTCTAGTTCCTTGCGGAGCAACTCAGCAGTTGAGCCTCTATATGATGTTTGCGCATTACCGATGAAACCCGTCTGGAGCCTTTAAGGGTATGGTTTTCTCGGAAATCCGCTGACTAGCAAGCTACAAAGGATTCTGGTCAAGCGAGTCCATATACGTTTTCCCGCGTTGGCGAACCGACATCGGTTCATGCGGGGAAAACATTCCGTTCTTTTAAAAGCCCTGATCAGGTGACTTTGCCCTTTATTAGAAGGAACGCTCAGTTGCCTTCAGTTTCACTGCCCGGAGCATTGGGCACTTTTCTTCATATTTCTGTTGTACTGTAAGAGTGGTATTTAACTCTTCCTCTTAAAAGGGGGCTCATATATTAAGTGAGTGAAACTGTTCTGAGCACATTTGACTTCAGGCCTCTGTTCAAGATGGATTGAGACAGAGGACCGAAGTTTGACTCCAGATTTACGTGGTGTGCATACAACTTTGATCAATTGAGTCATATATGTTTCTTTATGTGTCTAGAAGCAGGGGTATAGAGAGTGAGCAGGAGGACGGCTCTTACGCACCCCTGTCTCCGCAAAAACGGATTGACTATTTGGTATGTTATACTAATCCTCTGTGAACCCTCAGAGATAGATGTTATGTGATGCTAAGAAACCTGCTGATTATTATGTCACCTCCAGATCTAGCTGAAAACCACTTCCCGCCATAGATGATTCGCAGAGTAGAAGAGAAGGTTTTCTTTCTTTACAGGTACAGCTCTTAAAGTATTCTATACACCATCCAAGAGGGTCAGGGAAAGAAAGGAGGAAGCTATAGGATATCTTGTTGCTCATACCTGTCTTGTTCTTTTTTCAGGTCTCCCTCCCTGCTGTCCCCTTCCTTACCTTCCCCCGCTTGACCACTCCATTGAGTCTGTGTAAATTGCGTTCAGACTGTGGGGGTGTCGAGAGGTGGACCATTAGAGCAACGTACGATCCTGAGGAGTCTTGGCCACGACAATAGGTCTCGCATTTGCAAAAGTTACGGCTATTGGCGTTGTAAATTTAAACGTTTTTTACTGGTGTTTTTTGGAGTGGAGTGGATGTACGTTGTGTGTAGTGGAATTATGCAGTATGTTGTGCAGTGAAATTATGTGGATAGAAAGTATGTGGTATTTAGTGTATAGGAATTATGTAGAGTGAGATTATGTGTTATGGAGAGTAATTATGTGTTATGGTAGTCTGTGTTGTGGAGTGGTAACCTCAGGTTTAGTCCTCCTCGTTTCCATAGAAGCTAAACTATAGCTTCTATGGAAACCTTCTCCGACTAGTCTGGACCTAGTCGGAGGTATGAGCAGGGCCACTGGAATTATGCGGCTGTTCGGCTGTACCGATTTTCGCACAATTAGACATTTTCCGCATTTCCCTCTCTGCACGTCTCTTCCCTCTTTCTGCACTTCTCTTTCCTCTTTCTGTAACCCTCTTGCCTCTTTCTGCACCTCTCTTTCCTCTTTCTGCAACTCTCTTGCCTCTTTCTGAACCTCAATTGCCTCTTTCTGCACCTCTCTTGCCTCTTTCTGCACCTGTCTTGCCTCTTTCTGCATCTCACTTGCCAATTTCTGCTCGTCTCTTCCTTTTTTCTGCACCTTTCTTGTTTCTTTCTGCAACTCTCTTGTCTGTTTCATCACTTCTCTTGCTTCTTTCTGCACCTGTGTTGCTTCTTTCAGCACTTCTCTTGCCTCTTTCTGCACTTCTTTTGCTGGTTTCTGCAACTCTCCTGTCTCTTTCATCACCTCTCTTGCTTCTTTCTGCACTTCTGTTGCTTCTTTCTGCACCCCTCTTGCCTCTTTCTGTACTCCTCTTCCGTCTTTCTGTACCTCTCTTGCCTCTTTCTGCACCCCTGTTCCCTCTTTCTGCACCTCTCATACCTGTTTCTGCACATCTCTTGCCTCTTTCTGCACCTCTCTTGCCTCTTTCTGCACCTATGTTGCTTCTTTCTGCATTTCTCTTGCCTCTTTCTGCACCGCCCTTGCCTCTTTCTGCACCTCTGTTGCTTCTTTCTGCACTTCTTTTGCTTCTTTCTGCACCTGTCTTGCTTCTTTCTGCACCCCTCTTGCCTCTTTCTGTACCCCTGTTCCCTCTTTCTGCACGTCTCTTCCCTCTTTCTGCACTTCTCTTCCCTCTTTCTGCACCCCTCTTGCCTCTTTCTGCGTCTCACTTGCCTCTCTCTGCACCTCTCTTGCCTCTTTCTGCACCTGTCTTGCCTCTTTCTGCATCTCACTTGCCTCTTTCTGCACTTCTCTTCCATTTTCTGCACCTTTCTTGTTTCTTTCTGCAACTCTTTTGTCTGTTTCATCACTTCTATTGCTTCTTTCTGCACCTCTGTTGCTTCTTTCAGCACTTCTCTTGCCTCTTTGTGCGCTTCTTTTGCCTGTTTCTGCAACTCTCTTGCCTCTTTCATCACTTCTCTTGCTTCTTTCTGCACCTCTTTTGCTTCTTTCTGCACCCCTCTTGCCTCTTTCTGTACCCCTCTTCCGTCTTTCTGTACCTCTCTTGCCTCTTTCTGCACCCCTGTTCCCTCTTTCCGTACCTCTCTTGCCTGTTTCTGTACCTCTCTTGCCTCTTTCTGCACCTCACTTGCCTCTTTCTGTACCTCTGTTGGTTCTTTCTGCACTGTTCTTGCCTCTTTCAGTACCCTTCTTGCTTCTTTCGGCAACTCTGGGGGTTCTTTCTGCACTTCTCTTGCTTCTTTCTACACCTCTGTTGCTTCTTTCTGCACCCCTCTTGCCTCTTTCTATACCCCTTCCCTCTTTCTGCACTTCTCTTCCCTCTATCTGCACCCCTCTTGCCTCTGTCTGCACCTCACCTGCCTCTTTCTGCACCTCTCCTGCCTCTTTCTGCATCTGTCTTGCCTCTTTCTGCACTTCTCTTCCTTTTTTCTGCACCTTTCTTGTTTCTTTCTGCAACTCACTACATATGTGAAAGGCAGTATATGTAAGTATTGGAGTATATAAGTGACTATATGTGAGAGTAAGGATTGTGAGAGTGACTGTATGGATGTGTGTATACTTGGGTCAGTGATTGTATAAGAGAGTAAGTATGTGTTAGTATCTGTATGAATAAGTGAGGTGTGTGTGTATAGCTCTATAGGTGAGTAAATGGCAATGGGATTAATTCTTTGCATGACTGACTAGGTGTGTGAGTAACTCTATGGGTGAGCGGCAGTGTGTGAGTGTCTGTATGGGTATATGATTGCATATATCAGTGGCTGTATAGATGAGTGACTGCGTGAATGAGTGACTGTATGGGTGAATGAGTGGATGTGTGTACACCTATGAATCAGTGAATGGGTATGTACTAACTGGTATTGGTGTGTCTATGGTTTTAAGAATGCCACTCTATATTTTATAGTGAATGTATCAAAGGTTATGTTATGGTGTGAAGAGGTGCATCAGATATAAGTGGATGATGTCATGAGTGATGTCATCAGTGATATCATTTGAGATGTCATCAGTGATGTCATCAATGATGTCACTGACCATGTCATGATTGATGTAATATGTGACGTCATCAGCAGTGCATTGTGGGCGCCCGAGTTATAGTTAGCTCAACTAACTATAACGGCTGAATTTCTCTGGTTTTATACGAGTGAAATGTCCAACTAACTATAATGTCCCTGAAACCTGTGTTTTTTTCAGTGAATTTCTAAGGTTTTTTAAATGCTAATTTCTAACTATAACGTCCCTGAAACCTATGGGTTTTTTCAGTGAATTTCAAAGGTTTTTTAACTGCTAATTCCTAACTATAACGTCCCTGAAACCTCTGGTTTGTTCAGTGAATATACATATAGCTACATACATACATACATACATTTGAACAGGCTTTGAATCTTTTTTAATAATTGCTGCCAGCCACCTGATCCTTCCTCAAAGACTGCAGTGATTTAACTCAGGATTTGATGCTTTTCTAAATCTTGTTCCATATCCAGAGCTAATCACTGACACTAATGCAATACATCAAAC
Organism: Calotriton arnoldi; assembly: GCA_963921515.1. Lineage (NCBI taxonomy): Eukaryota > Metazoa > Chordata > Amphibia > Caudata > Salamandridae > Calotriton > Calotriton arnoldi. Next base: position 134,160 of record CAWUFW010018180.1, read on the forward strand.
TTGCGCCTGTTATTGTCCTATTTATGCATCGGCATTTATTCTCCAGTTTTCTATTCTGAGACACTAAGTTTGAGTACACATTTTGTGGGTGGTATTGAGGACTTGAATATGCACTAATTTTATTAAGCCGCATGGTCTGATTCGTTTAGTGTTTGTTGGCTAAAGAAGATTATTTTATAACCAACCATTAGGATCTGTTCACTTGTTGAATCCCCACCATTTTGAATTTTATCGCAGCTCATTGTACTTTTTCATTTTTAGCTATGTTTTTGAGGAGGCAATAAATTGGTTTGCACTTTCTGTATTCTTGAGATACATCCTCGCTTAACTCCTTTGCCAAAGGCCTGGCACCTAACCCTAGCCAATTTCACCTAGGGCCTCACTGGTGGCAGTAGCTGATTTTGATGTTTGTTGCTGCATTTATGAGTAATGTTTTCTGCGGTTTATTAGTAAAGTAGGTCAAGTGAACTCAGATGAAAAGTGTGTAATAATGAGTAGTTCTTCTAATTAATGCTCTTGAACATCATCTAGATTGTGTTTACAATAATGAACCCAAACATTGGAATGAGAAAGTACAAAGGTTTGATCATAGTCAGTTAAGGTGTATCTATTTTTGTTGTTATCTTCATGGCTTACCATTACTAAAACATTAATTCAGTGTGATTGGTGATTGTTAAAGATGACTTCAGCCAAGAGAGAAACAGAAGCACTACCACGGCCCTACTTCTATTTGTACCTTCCTTCGGTCTATTTCCTGCCAAAGGGAGAATACACAAAGTTTCCAGTCAGCTCAGAACCTTGGAGAATATACCTGCTTATGTCAAATAAACACTGAACTCTACTGTGCTTTCTGAAATTAGGGCAAGACCTGATTTTTCAAGCAAACTGTCTAGAGAAATAACATCAGCTTGAAACTAAGGGCCTCATTACGATCAATCAATCAATCAATCATGTCACTTATAAAGCACACTACATACCCGCGAGGGTCTCAAGGCGCTGGGGGAAGAGGGGGGTGGTGCTGCTACTGATCGAAGAGCCAGGTCTTGAGGAGTCTTCTGAAGGCCAGTAGGTCTTGGGTCTGTCGGAGGTTGGTGGGGAGGGTGTTCCAGGTCTTGGCGGCGAGGTGGGAGAAGGATCTGCCGCCGGTGGTCGTTTTCCGGATGCGGGGGACTGTGGCGAGGGCGAGGCTGGTCGAGCGGAGCTGGCGGGTGGGGGTGTAGAAGCTGAGTCGTCTGTTGAGGTAGGCTGGTCCGGAGTTGTGGAGTGCTTTGTGTGCGTGGGTGAGGAGCTTGAAGGTTATCCTCTTGTTGACAGGGAGCCAGTGCAGGTCTCTCAGGTGGGGTGTGATGTGGCTGCGTCGGGGGATGTCGAGGATAAGACGTGCAGAGGCGTTCTGGATGCGTTGCAGCCGTCTCAGGAGCTTAGCCGTCGTTCCTGCGTAGAGGGCGTTTCCGTAGTCCAGCCTGCTGGTGACGAGGGCCTGGGTGACTGTTTTTCTTGTTTCGGTGGGGATCCACTTGAAGATCCTGCGGAGCATTCGGAGGATGTTGAAGCAGGATGAGGAAACAGCGTTGACCTGCTTAGTCATGGAGAGGGTGGGGTTGAGGATGACCCCTAGGTTGCGTACGTGGTCGGTGGGTGGCGGGGCTGTTCCCAGTGATGTTGGCCACCAGGAGTTGTCCCAGGCTGAAGGGTTGGAACCAAGGATGAGGACCTCCGTCTTGTCCGAGTTCAGCTTCAGGCGGCTGGTCCTCATCCATTCGGCGACGGCCTTCATTCCTTCGTGGAGGTGGGCTTTGGCGGTGTGAGGGTCTTTGGTGAGGGAGAGGATCAGCTGGGTGTCGTCGGCGTAGGAGATGATGTTGAGGTTGTGCTGTCGGGCGACGTAGGCGAGGGGTGCCGACGTGGACGATGTACCGACACCGTTGCTGAAAGGAACCGCCTGACCATAGGTACCAATTCTGACCGCATAATTAGGATGCGACCGCCCATAGGGCAGTCGGATGCATTCATTCCACAATGGCGGCTTGCGCAGTGGGCGGAAAAGGCCTGCAGCTCAAGCTGCCATTGTAAAATGGATGGTTTGAAACAGTGGCAGTGGGCCAGGGGGAAGGGGGCCCTGCTAGGGGCCCCCAAAGTAACTTTCCGACAACCTTTCCATATTGGAAAGGCCGACATGGAAAGGCTGTGGGGAAGTGACATTGTATCCTGATGGCAGAGCCGAGGTTGGGTTCGCCGTCATTCATGGGATTACAGTTCCACTCATCTTCCGACGGGCTCTGTGAGCCCATCGGAAGAGGAGCAGAATCCCCCCCGCGGGTTTCCCTCCGACCGCTATCATCATAATACAGCGGTTGGAGGGAAACCCTCGATGTCGGGATGAAAGCCTCCGACAGTCTGTCGGATGGCTTTCTGCCAGACATCTAAATCGGGCCTTAAGTGGTTAAAACATCTAACATTTAGGACTTACTAGTTGTGGTTGCCAGTGGACTGTTGCCCAACAGCTAAGCAAATTTAAATATAAGGAAGAGCTCCACACCAGCTTGCCATAGACATAAATACATGCAGTCATATGTGGAGCATGTTGCCCTGTTTCAGAAATTGGGGCTGAGTGCTGTCCCTTAACTTCAGGAATAGGAGTAAGGCTTATGCAGTACTATCCCACCCTTCCCATGTTCCTCAATTTGTCTGTGGGAATGGTGGCAGTCACCCTAAGAATTCAAGAGATATGAACACAGCATGCCAAAAGCATTCTTCACCCTTCAACAAAGATCGGGGAAGTGGTGCCCACATCCAAAATGCGACTGTGTATGAGACCTTTTGTGAATCCCCACTTGCTTTTTCCTGACACACATTAGTCTTTACCCAGCATGGGGCTGGCCTGTGCCAATACCCAACCTTAGTGGCCTGGTTGCTGGAATAAGCATTCCAAGCAACAAATTAGGGTTGTCTGATGCTTTTTTTCTTAGCAGAATTCTACAATCAAACTTGCTCCCTACCCTGATTTATTACCCTGGGTGTGCCCTTGTGCCTATAGGTTTGCATTTCAACTCTCTCTGTCTCCTTAGAACCAGGATCTGTCCCATCCTGACACCGCGCCATTCCCTGGTTACATTACCACCTTTTGGTCATGAGATTAAGTCAAATAACCTTTAACCCAGAACACTAGGGGCCTCATTTACTATATTTTAACGCACCGCAGAGCAGCAAGCCTTCCTGCTGCGCTGCAGTGCATCAAAATGAAAAGGCAGTGGGGCTTATTTACAAGCCCTTTGCGCCAACACTATGACACTTTTTCCTATATTAAAAGTGACGCACTCATGGCGCAAGGGACTTGTAAATAAGCCTCAAGAATTCATTGTATATACAAGATACAGCACATTCCTGTCCTTCTCCACTGCGCCGGCGAATAAACATCAGCTGTGAGCCAACGCAGACACCCTTGCGCCATGGTGCAAGGGTGCCTGCGTTGCAGGGATGATTGTTGTTGTGCAGGAAGGGGCACCCTTCTGCACAAAAACAGTCATTAATAGCGTTTTGCTCCTTCTGCACAATTAGAGAAAAAAATGAGGAGAAACAAAAGTACTTATCCTCATTGCGCCACTCCTTGATTCTGGCGCATTCTCAGGTTTTGGACACTTTGGAAATCTGGGAATGTGTCAGGTTCCATGGATGTTGCCTGAGTAATGCGTGAAAAGGGCACATATTTACAAGGCCATGAAAATTCACGCAGGGTGACTTTATGTGGCCTTGTAAATATGGGCAGGCACACTGCTCCGCTGCTGCGTCTTAAAAAGTGTCGCACCGGCGGCGCAATGGGCTTCTAAATGAGGCCCTGAGACCCTTGATTTTGCAGTGGTAGAATCGTGTTTCTCCTCCCTATAGGTTGCAGCATTTGTATGTGTGTTCTTTCCAGTTTTCCTGAGATTGTAATCAGATAGTAATTACAAACGCTGGTAAAAAACTTTGATTTGAATATTGCAATCATATGTCTTTCAATCGCATCACAAAGAGAATGGTATATGTGTTGGTATATATATTGTGTAACAAAGTTCGAACTGTATTCCCCGAATTTTATTTTATTGCTTCTTTGATTGCTTGAGTTTTATTGTTTGGTTTCTATTTTCACTGTACATATATCCAACCATCTATATGTGTTAATAAAGTGTTTTTACATAAAACAACACATTTCACAGTAAATGCAGCTCTCATAATTGTGTTATGCTGTAAATCAACTCAATCGTCACAACACCCCTTTTGAACTCTGCCTTGATTGCTCGCCCAAGCAAACCTGCGAGTCAAGGATGTTTGAAGTCATACTCTATCACAGAAGGAGTACCCAAAGTCTTAGTTAGTGGAGATGACTGCTATCTCACCTTTGACCCTGGTAGGTGTTGTCAGAGAAAAGACTGTCAGGGATAGAGAAGCCTACTTATACTGTTCACTTGGTCATTACTCAGAATTACATAAAATTATCATGCCCTTAAACATACCACAGGTTAAGCAATTTCACTTGCAATGCATTGGCATTTGTCAGTCTCTGGTGTGTGGTCTGGTGCAGAGGTTCTTATTTTTTTTAGGTCTGTGGACTCTAGCTGGGCACTACGGAAGACGGGGACCCCGCCTAAGCAATTTCTATGATTTAAACCTCAAAACAGTACCCCAAAAAAGTATACATCAAATACACAAATTATTAATTATTTTATTTAATTCTAATGGGAAGGTTGGAAGTTTTCAAAATTTGGTGTTATTTGTGAAAGTCAAAGCGATATGTTAGGATCTGTCACACCGCTTTGTCTTTTTTGCTCCAAATGGATCTTTTTTCGTTGGTGCTTACTATGTCACCAACCCTCCATACTGCTGTTTACTGTACTCGTGCTGCTCACATGAAGTAAGCTTAGGATACCTCTAATTTAAAATACTTCCCATTTACAGAGCGTTATAAAATGTAAAATTACATATTTTGCTTTTTTATGTGTATAGACTTTATTAATCTGCAATATTTTTCAATTTTCTAAAGAGTGGCAGACCCCTAGGGGTCCGTAGAACACCGATTAAGAACTGCTGACCTAGTGTATACATTATCAGCGCCAGACCTTTTTAAAGCTTTACATTCACGTAAAATCAGCCCCTTTCTTTTGCATTTTTGCATAATTGCATAGCCGCAGAACATTAATTCAGATCATTGTGACACCACAGACATATATATACACGAAGGACCTCAGCATTATCCCCCTGGATTATTTATCTTTTTTCTTTTATTCCTTGATGTGTATGTCGTGCTGGACTCCACGTTAGTTGTCACTTTCCTAGAAAGTTCCATTAAAATCAAGGAAGCTTAGTTAATCAGCTGACTAAAAATGTAATTCAATGTCTCCCTTGCCACTCGGCCTGTGTGTCACTCAGCATCCTCCCGACATGGCGCCGAGAAGAAAACGGCAATCAATCAGAAAAGCAAAGCTCTAAATTGGATTTAATTTGCTCGGTCTTGAAGTTGGATTGATGCGAGACTCAGATTAAACTGCAATATTCCAAAGTGGAACACCACTCTGGCGAAAATTAAGATATCAACCGCTCAGCAACGTGAATTGCTGCTAGAAAGGAAGTCAAGTACAAAATTTACATTTGATAATGTTTACTTTCAAAAACCTAAAAATTGTGTACGAAGTGTTTATTTATTTTAATGTAAATGTATTAGCTGACCCATGCACATTGCAACAAAATGAATATGGAAATAGTGTTCCTTGAAGATGATTCTGTGTATCCATGTATCACGGAGAAATATATTCAAGGGCTTGCTGAGGGAGCAGGGCAATGAAAGACAAATATGCAGATCCATCCATTTCAGTATTCCACACATCAATAGACGATTAATTACATCATCGTTACATCTCCTCCATGTGTCGGCGCAAGCAAATCGAAAGTTGAGTCTTCAGTCGTTCCAAACCACACTATCTGTTATACTCTTTTATACACGCTCATGGTCAACAATCATCGACTATGACCTCAAGGGCAGCAATTCTGAAATATTTTGTTTTTGTACAGATCTTGTTTAATGAACACACTTGAAAGAAATAAGGAACACAATCGAAATAAGTATTGACAAAGTCAATAGGTCTGTTTCATTAGGGCAAGTGTCTAGTAACAGTCACTAGACAGTTGGACAAATTTGGTGTGCTGATCCTGGCTGGTATAGAAAAAAAGACCATCCTGAAAAAGCAGCTTAGAGTTAGAACGATATTAGCTGTGGGTAGATCTTCGTTGTTGAATAGACTTCACACTGCCCATCTTGCTTCACTGGACATGGAAAACGCGTTGGCAATTGTAACCTCAAACTACAGTGAGACCCCCACATATAAAGGTAGAGGAAGCCTCTCCGTAATAGATTATGTTTTTGTTAATGATAAATTGACTAGATAGCTTATAAATGGCATGGTAGTCCCCACAACATTGAGTGACCACATCCCAATAGAAATCAAATTAATGCCACACCACAGGGAGGAAACCCGGAAGGGACACGGCTCTTTGCAATTCCCAATCTTCATCAGATAAACTAAGAGTGGCCTGGAAATTGCAAAACCCTGCACAATACTTCGACTCCATAATCCGGGCTAACTATGAGTTGGTAGTCTCCTGCCTGTGTGAGGAGGCCCACAGCTCACAGGTGGTGGAGGCTTTCGTTAATTTCTGCAGTGGCGGCTCCTCCGCTATGGCAGAGGAATGTCGCCTCACTGCTTTTAAGCAGTGCATTGTAGAAACATAAAATGATAATAACTTTGCGTTATTATCATTTTATGCTTCGTGCTGCTGTGTACGGAGCTGCTCTGCTCTCGGAGCAGGGGAGGAGTGGTTTGCCCACTCCTAAGTGCGCAATGACTGTTTGGTTGGCCCTCTGGGGCTGCCCAAACCAGTCATGCACACTTTCCCCATTCTCCATGCAGGCTGCATTACAGCCTGCGTGGAGAACATGCCAAGGCCCCCATTCCCTGGTTGAGCATCAAACCAGGATGCTCAAAACCAATCACAACGCTGCATTGCAGCATTGTGATTAGTCAGTGGGGGCTGCTGTGCTTCCTGCTCCTCGAGTTCCATGAGAAGAGCAGGAGAGCAGGAGCAGAGACACGGGACCCGGCGGCAAGGTACTTTTAAAAAAAAATGAATATTCATCTCCCTGGAGAAATGTTTGCAAATCCCCTGGATTGGTTGTGTTAAGACCATTTATAGTCGTATAGGGATGAAATCTTTTTTCTGGGATCCCTCGACCTGTGTTTCAATAAGTAAAAGGAGCGTGACAAAGGCTTTTTTCCAGCTCGAGGAGTCTCAGCGGCTCAGGAGTCTCCAGACATGTCCTACAGTCATAAGATATTTGTACTTATATGATACTGATAATGTCACTAATTATCTATGGACTGCATGCAGCAGATGGGAACGTTCACTTTCATTTCGTTTTAGATCAGGCACTGTTAAGTACCTGTTATTCTTTCCCATGGGCTATACAGAGCATCTTGATTCCATATATTGCCAGTGTGATAATGGTTCTAAACAGACCATGCTTCATTTTATCTTTTTTCTGCAAATTTTATTCGCAATAATCCAAGTAGTTTATAACCCCTATTTTAAAGAAGCACTGTTATGGCCTAAATCAATGCAGACCCGCTCTTAGATTCGTATTACTTTTTCATAATAATGAAGTGTCTTTAAATGTGGGCACATTTTTAAAGGCTGCCATGCGGGCACTAACTATAATGCACTGCTGAGATACGCTGTTGCAATTTGATACTGTATAAGATATTTTATCCTTTTAGCTGAGGCATTTTAGGTATTGGTTAAATCTTAATTTAAATTGTTATGATGCAAAATGCTTTTATAATTTTCTGCTAGTGAATAACTTTTATGGCTGCTACTATGCTGCCAAATAAAGTTTTGAATTGAATTAAATTGACTGCACTGTCTATGTTCAGCTTTGTTCTGAATGTAGAGTGTAATGAAAAAAGTCACAAGATCAGAGTTGCTTTGTAATCACTAAATTAAAAGACATATAACGTAAAATATTGGAGAAGATATTTTGACAAAGGAACACAATTTTGCTACATTTTATTTAAATATCCTATTAGTGCAAATCTTTACATTGTGAACAAAAAAAGAAACAGATCCAATGACATGGCATGTTGTTCTGTTCTGTTACGTATTGATATGTTCTGTTCTGTTATGTTATGTTAAACTCTGCATCACACAACTCACCCAGGAGGGTATCCTGGTGCTGAAGCAAGAGATGTAAGGGACAATGCAGGGTCGGGGCTAGGTCTTCAGTTTCTTGTGGCATTCAAGAACTCAGGAGGAGGCTCTGCAGTGCAGGGGCCGGTAGTTCCAGGATTTAGGAGTGAGGTATGAGAAGGCGCAGGTGCCAAATCTAGTTGTATCTATGCGAGGGGGTGCAAGTAGGAATCTGGCTGAGCGTAGGTAGCTGGTAGGATTGTGGAAGTTTATTGAGTGGTTGTTGAGGTACCTGCGGTCAATGATGTGTAAGGCTTTGTATGCATGGTGAAGAGTGCTCTTTTATGGATTGAGAGCGAGTGGAGCTCTTTGAGGTGCCAAGTGAAGTGAGTGCAGGGTTGAAGGTTGAGGGCGAGCCTATCATAGTGAATTGGTTGTCGTTCGCTATTCCAAGTTTTTTTGCATGGGTTGCTGGGAGCGGTGAGGGTCCACGTTTGGCAGGGCACCAGGTGGAGTATGAGCTGGTTGTCATCAACATAGGTTATGATGTTGATTCCGTGGTGTAGATGATGCTGGCAAGTGGGGTCATGTAGGCGTTGAAAAGAGTGAGGCTGATTGAGGATCCATGTGGAATTCCACAGATGAGGTTGACTGCATCCAAGCTGAAGGGTGCCAGGCTGACCAACTGGGTTGGTCATGGAGACAATGTGGGAAGGATTTACCAAACACAAGAGTATGTGGTTTCTAGTACTGAGCACTGAAAAACGACTTATAATTCAATTTGATTATTCATTTTTATTGAGTGGAGTATTCAGGTAAACGTTTTGGAGCAAAATGCAGGTTTTCTTACAGTGAGAGTACCATAAGTATGAGGCTATTGTACATACTGTATAAACTTTCTCTTCATGTCCTGAAAACTATCTGTTTTTTTTGTTGGACTCTTGCTTTTTTTGGATTTAGATTCTGGAGAGAAAGCACCATTCATTCAATCTCATCTGCATCACCCACCCTTAGGATTTGTTTGGGAAAATCAAGTAATTTCAGCGCAGTACAAACTGTTTGATGCTTTTTGGGGGGAGAAACCACAATGTGTTTCCCTTATGTTTGATTTTTTATCAATTTATTTGTTGCTGGATGGCCTTCAGATTGGAAAAAGGATGTAGGGCAGGCCCATGTAGGATTGTGGGATTAGAGGCTAAATACAATGGACATTTTGGAATGGGAAAGGCCCACTGTTATATTTTCTACTTTTCCTTGTGTTTTTTTGTCAGGATTGCATTTACAATATGGTGTTTTACTGCTTGAAGCTTAGTCTTCTGTAGTTTTTAGATGAATTGTTCATGTTCTCACTGCTGCTGTGCTAGTGTTATTTTAAGGGTGTGTGCATAGCCTTAAAATTCATGTCAATTTTAACTATTTTTTATCTGCATGTGCCTGTTGGTGGATGGGGTGGGGATAGCCCCAGTAGACCAGGTTCATGTAACCAGATATTTTTTTTTGTTTTCAGCCACCTTCTTCTTCATGTAATTACCTATCATTTTGTATGTGTGTGCGTGTGTGATGGATGGCTAATGTGCAGTTTCTGTAACTTTTAAAAGTCTTGGGTGATTGTTGCATGAGGCTGTTGGTGTTTGAGATTTTTAAAAGCTTTTTAAAAATATTCTGGTGAGTTTCATGTTACTATATCGCTACTTTGTTTTATCTTTGTTGATTGCTTGTTTGCTGGTGGTGCTTAGGCCAATGATGGGCCCAGGCACATTTTGTATATATATTTGTGCAAACCTGCACTGCTACAAGTATTTTTGGTGGTGGGGGAGGTATGGGTTCCAACCTGGGCAGGAAGCAATGTTCTCTGTGTCCTCCATGTCTCCTCCTTACTTGCTGTGTGTTTGTCCTCCATTTTATGAAATCAGTGTGTGTCTCTTACAGGTTGCCATTCAATATTGTCTTTGGTTTCCACCTTGCCAAGCCATGTGCCATTTTGTGACACCAGTGTGTGGTTCATAAGCAGTAATCATATCTGTGTTCTCCATGCATTCTGATGTGCAATACCATGTGCTCATCCACCATATTGTAAATCTAGAGTGCATGTTTCACTGACTATTAACATTTTATCCCACTTGTAAAAGATGTCGGCTGGAAGCATTGCATGTAATGGCCAACTAGGATCCCAGAGATATTTTTGCTCATTTGTCTTTTTTCCATATCCTTTTCTTGTTCTTTTATTGTAATTGTGGGCTGGTTGTAGTAGCCTGAAGTCCATGGTCATTATTATTTCCAAATAATGTAATTATTTTCCTACCCTTTGTTAGTTCCTATAAGGGTTCTCATTGCTGGATCCTGGAGAAGCACCAGGTAATATTTCTCATTTTTAAGAATATTTTCCAAATGTTCTGCCTCATGGATTGGGCCAACTTGGCCATGGTTGTTTTAATTTTAATTAACATTATCATTTTTCAAAAGCCTCTCTATGACTTCCATGAGGTCCCATTGGCCCTGAAGGAACACCAAGAATTTATATTTTATGTACCCAGTCTATCAAAACAATTTGGTTACAAAGCGGTATGTTATTGTTATGATTTGCATTGCATTGACTAGAATGGCAAAGTTTGACTCTTCGATCTTATTTTGTTTTCCCATGCAATTGGACGAGACTGAAACAGAGCAAAGTGGGGAAACACAATAAAAAGCATGAGGAAATTGAACACTATTAGGTCGTCCACTGTGCCAAGACAGGGATTGCCTTAAACATACGTGTTCCAACAGTCACAGAACAAAAGCTGCGCAGGTCATTACCACAGAACAAAGATGCTTTTCTTCCCATTGATGCCTGCCTCTTCATGATGGGAGCACCAAAAAAAAATTGCTTTTCATTATGCTTTTAATTGTGCTTCATCATTTTGGCAGCAAGGATGGAATAACCATTTCCAAGGGTCATCAAACAAACACTGAGCAGGACATCACCATTGAACGTGGAAGAAAGAGGTGTAAGTGGAGGCATGCTAAGGAGCATGCAACCATAAAAGCACTAAAGGAAGCCACTTTAGATAGGATTTAGAACTACATAGAGACGAGATAGTGACAAATGGGGAAAGTGAGAGACAACTACAGAACAGATTACAGCAAGAGTCCAGAGACGTTTCTGTTGAGGGCTTCTGCTGAGGGCTACTGCTAATGCTAACCAAATATTCCCAAGAATCTCAATAGGAACTTGTTAGAACTGGGGGTCTCTAGTTGGCAGAGGTAGGTACCTTTGTCCAAATAGGGACCCTTGCTTCTAGTCAGGGTAAGGGGGATACACTACTAAAATAACCCCTGCTCACCCCCTTGGTAGCTTGACACGAGCAGGCAGGCTTATCTTAGAGGCAGTGTGTAAAGCATTTGTGAACACATACAGTAACCCAGTGACAACACTACAGATGGACACCACACAGGTTGTAGTGTAAAAATAAGTATTTTTATATAGACTTAACACAAGACCCAAAACGACAAAAATCCACAATACAATACGAAAAATATGACTGTCAATGGTAGAAAATAGCTCAGTTCAATTAAGATGATAAATGCAACACTTTACTCTCAATGTACCTTTGGATGCGTAACGCAAAACAAAAAAAAAGGTCGCAGGGAAGGTGATGCTTCGATTCCTTACACGCAGAAAGGAGGATGCGTCGGTTTCTTACTGCGGCCCGGTTCCGATGTGATGATGATCCGGTGCGATGCGAGAAAATGGCGTCTTGCTTACGGTGCAACAACGTTTATGGGATGCGTGCACGCCCGACAGCCGTGCGGCGACTCGGCGATCTTCTGAGCCGCGACAGGCCCTGCGGCACGCTTCTCCGGTGATGCGAGGCACTTCGGTGATGCGATGGCGACAGCACGCTTACTCCACGATGCGACGACAACTGCTGCGGCGGCCCGCTTCTCCGGTGATGCGGGGTGCTTCGGTGCTGCGACAGCGGTGGCACGCTTACTCTGCGATGCGACGACAGCTGCTGCGGCGGCGACACGCTTCCTCTTCGTTGCGTCGCGCTTCCAGCTCCCAGCGACACGCAGTCTCTCAGAAGGCCCAACAGCAGTGGCACTTCAATTCCCAGCAAGGGAATTCAGGAGGGGAGCTGGGGGTGAAGTCTTGTATCCCTGAGACTTCAGGCAGGAGGCAAACTCAATGTTCAAGCCCTTGGAGATCTTCTTCAAGATGATGAAAGCACTCTCAGTCCCTTTCTCCTTTCTTTGGCAATAAAGTAACCACTGCAGGCCAACCCCAACAACACGCAGCATAGGGGTAGTCTCCTCCTTCAGCTTCCTGGTTCTTCTCCTCAGCAAAGGTTCGTCTTGATTCCCAGAAGTGATCTAAAATCTTGGGGTCTGGGTCCCAATATTTATACTAGCAAATCCTTTGTCCTCTGAAGGCAGAGGGTCCTGTACCTAGTCCAAACCAGTTCTGGGTGCATTCTGCCAGTGCACACCTTCTTTCTTTGTCAATGTGGGCCAGGGACATCAGACGCACCACAGGAGGTGGAGCCAGAATTGTGGAAGGCAGGCACAGCCCTGTTCAGGCCCAGGTGCTACTCCCCCCACCACTCTACATGCAGATAGGTCTATTCAGCCCTGTGCTGAGTCACCCTGTCTCCTGGAGTCCCCCAGCCCCTGTCACTCACAAACCCAGACATACAATAAACAAGCTAGCAGAGGCAGGCTGGATGGTTAGGCAAGAAAATACCTACTTTCTAAAAGTGGTATTTTCAAACACAGAATGTTAAAACCAACTTCACTAAAAGATGTATTTTATCATTCTGAGTTCAGGCATACTAAATTCGTTTTTCTACAATGTTCCCTGGGTCAGTTAGGATTATAAGATGTTATAATCAAACTGCCCATTCTGGCCTATGGGGACAGGTAGCCTTGCAAAAGTGAAAAACGAAATTGGCTGTAATTCACTATCAGGACATGCCACACACATCAGGGCATGTCCTACCTCTTACATACAATGCACCCTGCCCGCAGGCCTACCTTAGGGGTGACTAACATGCAGAAAAGGGAAGGTTTGGGGACTGGTAAATGGGTGCACTTACCAAGTCGACATGGCAGTACCAGACTGCACACAGGCTCTGCAATGGTAGGCCTGAGACACGCTTTCCAAGCTGCTCCGATGGGTGGCACAACCAGTGCTGCAAGCCCACCAGCAGCATTTGATTTACAGGCCCTGGGCACACGCGGTGCACTGTACTAGGGTCAGACAGTAAATCAAATAAGCCAATCATGGAGTCAATAATCCATACATCAATTTATCATAGTGAGCACTTGCACTTTGGCACTGATTAGCAGTGGCAAAGTGCCCAAAGCATCTAAACCAGCAAAAACATGTCAACAACAGAGGAGACATAGCGAAAAAATGGAAGGGAGACCCACGCCAATGGTACCAGGTCTAACACGTGTCCCCTCCAGCTGAAATGTGGGGAGAACTACCCTACCTCCTGGGAGTTCTCATCACTAAGACGGAAAAATCTGGACAGACCATCAGCATTGGCGTGTTCCGTAGCAGGGCGGTGTTCCACCGTAAAGTCCATCCCCTGTAGAGAAATGGACCACCTCAACAGCTTTGGATTCTCACCCCTCATCTGCATCAACCATCTGAGCTGAGGGGCCTGTGGTCTGTCTGAACCCGGAAGTGAGTCCCAAACAGGTATGGTCTCAACTTCTTCAGCGCCCAGACCACAGCAAAGGCCTCCCGCTCAATAGCACTCCACCTCTGTTCCCGTGGAAGTAACCTCCTACTGATGAAGGCTACAGGTTGGTCCAGGCCCTCCTCATTTAACTGTGCCAGAACAGCCCCTACACCATGCTCTGAAGCGTCTGTTTGAACAACAAATTCTTTTGAGAAGTTGGGCGCCTGAAGCACGGGGGCCGTGCACATGGCAGTCTTCAAGGCGTCAAAAGCTCTCTGACAGGTGTCAGTCCAAATCACTCTCTTGGGCTGCTTCCTGGAAGTCAGCTCTGTCAAGAGTGCAACGATGCTGCCATACCCCTTGACACATCTCCTGTAATACCTGGTGAATCCTAGAAAGGCTCTCACCTCTGTCTGGGTCTTGGGGGGTTCCCAAGCAGGAATGGTATCAATCTTGGGCTGTAGGGGCACCACCTGGCCGCTCCCAACTTGGTGTCCCAAGTAAACCACGGAACCCTGCCCGATATGGCACTTACTCGCCTTGATCGTGAGGCCTGCCCTCCGCAGCGCCATCAACACTTCCCAGAGGTGGCGCAGATGTTCTACCCAACTGGCGCTGAACACTGCGATGTCATCCAGGTAGGTGGCACTGAAATCTTCCAGTACGACCAACACCTGGTTGACCAACCTCTGAAAGGTGGCAGGGGCATTCTTCATCCCAAAGGGCATAACCCGGAATTGGTAGTTCCCATCTGGTGTGGAGAATGCTGACCTCTCTTTGGCACCATCAGTCAAGGCGATCTGCCAGTACCCAGACGTTAAGTCAAACGTGCTGAGGTACCAGGCAGCCCCTAACCAATCAATGAGCTCATCAGCTCTGGGGATGGGGTGCGTGTCAGTCCTGGTGACTGAATTGAGTCCTCGGTAGTCCACACAGAACCGGAGTTTGGGCGTGGCACCAGGCGCGGAAGCCTTTGGGACCAAGACCACTGGGCTGGCCCAAGGGCTGTGAGAGGACTCAATCACCCCCAATGGAAACATCTTGGAGACCTCCTCCTTAATGCAAGCTCTCACCCTGTCAGTCACTCTGTAAGCCTTGTGCTTGACAGGAGGACTGTCCCCAGTGTCCACATCATGGACGCACCAATCAGTGACACTAGGAGTCAGGGAAAACAGGTCAGGAAACTGTCCCAACAGTTGGCGACAGTCTTCCTGCTGCTCAGGTGTCAGGGAGTTAGAGAGGTTCACACCCTCCACTGACCCATCTTGCTCTGTTGCAGACAGGAGGTCAGGAAGAGGTTCTGTCTCCTCTTCCATTCCATCATCTGTTGCTAGGAGCATGCCCACTTCGGACCTCTCAAAATGGGGCTTTAGGCGGTTGACATGTAGGACCCGCAAAGGGTTCCTGGGAGATCGCAAGTCCACCAGGTA
Source organism: Calotriton arnoldi (assembly GCA_963921515.1). Lineage (NCBI taxonomy): Eukaryota > Metazoa > Chordata > Amphibia > Caudata > Salamandridae > Calotriton > Calotriton arnoldi. Next base: position 149,473 of record CAWUFW010018180.1, read on the forward strand.
GGTGACCTCACTCTTGCGCTCCACCACCTCAAATGGTCCGGTCCACTTATCCTGGAGCGCACAAGGCTCCACGGGGGCCATGACCCACACTTTCTGCCCAGGCTGAAACTCGATCAGAGAGGCATTCTGATCATACCACCGTTTCATCTCCTCCTGGCTGGCTTCCAGATTCGCCTCAGCGAGTTGTCTGAATCGCCTAGTCTGGTTTCTAAAGGCCAGCATGTAGCTAATTACATCCTGGGGAGGTTTACTGGGAGCATTCTCCCAGCCTTCTTTCACCAGACTCAGAGGTCCTCTTACCGGGTGACCATAGAGCAGTTCAAAGGGACTGAACCCTAAGGACTTCTGTGGCACCTCACGGTAAGCAAACAAAAGGCATGGCAAGAGGACGTCCCACTTACGCCTCATGGGTTCTTCCAGACCCATAATCATGCCCTTCAGGGTCCGGTTGAATCTCTCAACCAGCCCATTACCTTGGGGGTGGTAAGGAGTGGTGAACTTGTACGTTACACCGCACTCCTGCCACAGGGACTTCATATACTTGGAAATGAAGTTTGTACCACGGTCAGACACCACCTCCTTGGGGAACCCCACACGGGAGAAAATCCCCATCAGTGCACTTCCCACCACGGGGGCCGTCACTGTCCGAAGAGGGATGGCTTCCGGGTACCGGGTGGCATGGTCCACCAAGACCAGGATGAACCTGTTGCCCATGGCTGTCTTGAGGTCCAGTGGCCCCACAATGTCAATACCCACCTGTTCAAAGGGGGTGCTGACCACAGGGAAAGGCTGGAGGGGAGCCTTGTGCTTCCTCAAACTTTTTCCACTTGCCTGGCAAGTCTGACATGTCCTGCAATGAGTGTCTGAACTCTTGCGCATCTGGGGCCAAAAAAAGTGGGTGACAAGCCTTTCAAAGGTCTTGCCCTGCCCCAGATGTCCTGCTAAAGGCACATCATGAGCCAAACCCAGTAGGAAGGCTCTGAAGCGCTGGGGTACCACCAGCACATGGGCTGACCCAGGCTCAGCAACCTTAGGCTCGCTATACAGGAGACCATTCTCCCAGTAGATCCAATGTGATCCAGACTGATCACCTGCTGCCTGGTTTGTGGCCTGTTGCCGCAAACCCACAAGAGAAGGGCACTTGTTCTGCTCCTCACAGAACTCCTCCCTGGAGGGTCCTCCTTCTTGCTGCCAATGGGTCAGCTCAGGCAGGTCCCCCAGTTCGGCCACTTGCTCCCCTGTAGGTTCCAGAGCATCCCCCTAAGGTTCTGCTTCCTCCTGGACCGTGGGAACTACGGGGGCCGGTTTCCCACACCCCCTGCCTCTTCTCTTCAAGGCAGGCACCTGGGCCACCCTCTCAGGCTCCAGGTCCTCTTGAACACCTCTACTGGCTGCCATAGACCAAGTGGTCGCGCACACCCACTCAGGCAGACCCAACATCTCTAAATGAGACCTTCTCTCCACCTCTGCCCAAGGTGAACTTTCTAAATCGTTGCCCAACAGACAGTCTACAGGCATGGCTGGCCTCACAGCTACTTGAAAGGCCCCCCCACTCAAAGGGAACCTGAGCCACTCTGCAGTGGCTCTCTGAGTTGTCCGCGGCAACTACTGGGCAGAATGCATTGGGGATCACCTGCTCTTCAGACACCAGCCGACAACTGACAGCTGTCACACGGGCTCCGGTGTCTCTCAGAGCCTCCACCCTTTGGCCATTGATGGTCACCCACTGCCTGCATTTTTTTGTGTTATCAGGCAGTTGGGTCCTGGGGACCATCTCACTGTCTCCTAAAGAGACCAAGGACATCGCTACGGGACCCCACCCACCTTGGGCACCCATCTCCTCCCCCAGGGCTACACTAGCCACCTGCCGGGGTGGTGCACCAGTGGGTGCTGTCTTCCCATACAAGGGACATTTTGAATCATAGGAGCAGTGGCCCACTTGACCACACTTAAAGCAGTTCCTGGGCCCCCTGTGAACAGGCTTATCTGTCGGGGCCCCTGGCTTCCTCTCAGGGGGAGGCTGGGAAGCTTTCCCTTGGTTCCCTTGGGGATTACTTTGGGGCCCTTTCTGGAACTCCCTCTGTTTACCCTTGTCCCCCCCACTCCTCTGCTGGGGACCCTGCCCACCTTTGGCGGAGTCTCCCACGTGACCCTTGTGGACCCGGGTGCTCACCCAGCGGTCCGCCTCCTCAGCAAGCTTCCTAGGGTTAGTCAGCCTACTATCAATAAGGTGCTGGCGTAGCTCTGGAAAACAATTTCCTGACAAGTGCTCCCATGCAATCAAATCAAAGAGCGCGTCAAAATCATTCACTTTGCTACCCTTCACCCAACCATCCAATGCTCTGCAAAAAAAAGTCACATATTCCACCCAAGTACTTGACTCCAACTTTTTGCAATTTCTAAACCTCTTCCTATACAGTTCAGGAGTCAACCCATACCTAGGCATCAATGCTTCCTTCATATGGCTATAAGAATTGTGGACTTTAGAGGGCAAGTCTAACAAGGTATCCCTCCCCTCACTAAGGAACTGTCCCCACAACCCCGCTCCCCAATCCTTCTCAGGGACCTGGTGGGAGGACATAGCTACCTCACAGGCCTTGAACCACTGACCAATATCATAATTCTTATAAAACTCTTTCACCACATCTTTAGGTATATACACCCTGGCTTCAACAGGCATGGAGGGAGTAATCTCTAAGCTCCTAGCTTTCAACTCCAACTCCCTCAAACTTCTCTCATGCTCCATTTGCATCCTCTTTTCCTCTAGGGCCAATTTCTTAATTTCCAATTCTAACTGCCCACCCATATTAAGCTTGGTCAGCTCCATTTCATGCATCCTACTTCTCTCCCTGTCTTCCAGCTCTCCTGGGGACAGGCCCTTGGAAGAAACACTGCTACCTGCTGGGGAAGGTGCTTTCCTCCCCCCTGGACCCAATGGCCCATCTAGCTGCCCTTCTGCATTCTCAGCCCCCGCCTCATGCTCTTCCACATGCTCAGGGGTACTCCTTGCCTCCACCCAGGCCCTCAGCGCCTTTTGGTACTCATCCTTCTTGGTGAGACCTGTAGTAGCAACTTTCAATTTCCTGCAGAAGTACTTTAGCAGTTTCACATTGTAACTTTCCAGCTTTTCTTCTTCAAAATCTAAATCCACAGATGCAATGGATGCTGTTTTGCTCATGGTGACTAAACTTGGCAGTTCTTGGCAAAAAATAGAAATCCCAGGAAAAACAATCTACCAGAAATGTATGTGGTTGCGTTTGGTCTGCAATCACTAGTAGTGTACACCAATTACTGTATATGAGTCACAAATGCAAGCCCAGAATCCTCACCGCTGACCACCAATGTTTGAACTGGGGGTCTCTAGCTGGCAGAGGTAGGTACCTTTGTCCAAATAGGGACCCTTGCTTCTAGTCAGGGTAAAGGGGATACACTACTAAAATAAACCCTGCTCACCCCCTTGGTAGCTTGGCACGAGCAGGCAGGCTTATCTCAGAGGCAGTGTGTAAAGCATTTGTGAACACACACAGTAACCCAGTGTCAACACTACAGATGGACACCACACAGGTTGTAGTATAAAAATAAGTATTTTTATATAGACTTAACACATGAACCAAAACGACAAAAATCCACAATACAATACGAAAAATATGACTGTCAATGGTAGAAAATAGCTCAGTTCAATAAAGATGATAAATGCAACACTTTACTCTCAATGTACCTTTGGATGCGTAACGCAAAACAAACAAAAGGGTCGCAGGGAAGGTGATGCTTCAATTCCTTACACGCAGAAAGGAGGATGTGTCGGTTTCTTACTGCGGCCCGGTTCCGATGCGATGATGAGCTGGTGCGATGCGAGAAAATGGCATCTTGCTTACGGTGCGACAACGTTGACGGGATGCGTGCACGCCCGACGGCCGTGCAGCGACTCGGCGATCTTCTGAGCTGCGACAGGCCCTGCGACACGCTTCTCCGGTGATGCGCCGGCGTCCTCTGTGGCAGCGGCACGCTTCTCCGGTGATGCGAGGCGCTTCGGTGATGCGATGGCGACAGCGGCAGCACGCTTACTCTGCGATGCGACAACAGCTGCTGCGGCGGCGACACGCTTCCTCTTCGTTGCGTTGCGCTTCCAGCTCCCAGCGACACGCAGTCTCTCAGAAGGCCCAACAGCAGTAGGCACTTCAATTTCCAGCAAGGGAATTCAGGAGGGGAGCTGGGGGTGAAGTCTTGCAACACTGAGACTTCAGGCAGGAGGCAAGCTCAATGTTCAAGCCCTTGCAGATCTTCTTCAAGATGATGAAATCACACTCAGTCCTTTTCTCTTTTCTTTTGGCAATAAAGTAACCACTGCAGGCCAACCCCAACAACAAGCAGCATAGGGGTAGTCTCCTCCTTCAGCTTCCTGGTTCTTCTCCTCAGCAAAGTTTTGTCTTGATTCCCAGAAGTGATCTAAAATCTTGGGGTCTGGGTCCCAATATTTATACTAGCAAATCCTTTGTCCTCTGATGGCAGAGGGTCCTGTACCTAGTCCAAACCAGTTCTGGGTGCATTCTGACAGTGAACACCTTCTTTCTTTGTCAATGTGGGCCAGGGACATCAGACGCACCACAGGAGGTGGAGCCAGCATTGTGGAAGGCAGGCACAGCCCTATTCAGGCCCAGGTGCTACTCCTCCTACCACTCTACATGCAGATAGGTCTATTCAGCCCTGTGCTGACTCACCCTGTCTCCTGGAGTCCCCCAGCCCCTGTCACTCACAAACCCAGACATACAAGAAACAAACCAGCAGAGGCAGGCTGGATGGTTAGGCAAGAAAATACCTACTTTCTAAAAGTGGTATTTTCAAACACAGAATGTTAAAACCAACTTCACTAAAAGATGTATTTTATCATTCTGAGTTCAGGCATACTAAATTCGTTTTTCTACCATGTTCCCTGGGTCAGTTAGGATTATAAGATGTTATAATCAAACTACCCATTCTGGCCTATGGAGACAGGTAGCCTTGCAATAGTGAAAAACGAAATTGGCTGTAATTCACTATCAGGACATGCCACACACATCAGGGCATGTCCTACCTCTTACATACAATGCACCCTGCCCGCAGGCCTACCTTAGGGGTGACTAACATGCAGAAAAGGGAAGGTTTGGGGACTGGTAAGTGGGTGCACTTACCAAGTCGACATGGCAGTACCAGACTGCACACAGGCTCTGCAATGGCAGGCCTGAGACATGCTTTCCAAGCTGCTCCGGTGGGTGGCACAACCAGTGCTGCAAGCCCACCAGCAGCATTTGATTTACAGGCCCTGGGCACACGCGGTGCACTGCGCTAGGGTCTGACAGTAAATCAAATAAGCCAATCATGGAGTCACTAATCCATACATCAATTTATCATAGGGAGCACTTTCACTTTGGCACTGATTAGCAGTGGCAAAGTGCCCAAAGCATCTAAACCAGCAAAAACATGTCAACAACAGAGGAGGCATAGCGAAAAAATGGAAGGGAGACCCACGCCAATGGTACCAGGTCTAACAGAACTAGAGTCTGCTAAAACTTTTCTTTCTGATGTAGAAGGTTGAAGTGGGAATGTCCATAAAACAAAACACACACAACCAACTATCAAGGCTATATTTAGCAAGGATGCACCACTCCACCGAACCCATCAGCTACTCCATGTATACTATGGGAAACAGGCCAAAATGTTAACGCTTGATCTCTTCCTTCTTCTTTGATAGAAGGGGCGTGCGGGGCTGCTGGAACTTAGGGAGACCCTTTGTCCAAAATAGGGAGGCTCCAAACCAGATCTATTTTTCAACTGAGCCACAATTGCACCATCAAGTGCTTGAATTGTGGAGCACTGTGCAGTCCATCCATCTCACTACAGACATGTGTACCAGTTATCAAACCGCAGACTACATGGGCATCACTACACACTGAAGGCCAGATTTATCAAAGGCGTGCATTTCCCTTGGGTGTTTCAAATGCAACGCAATCCTTAATTCATATTTATCAAGTGGCGCAGGAGGCTTCAAGCATAATTTTTAGGTAATCCCATGGTGCTTTGCTGGCCGGGGTCATGCAGGTATTAATGTATGCAAGGTAGGTGTGCCCACGCAAAAACCAACATACCTTAACATGGTGAGATTTATCAATAGAACACTGTGTGACGCATTGTCATGCAATGTAACTCAACAATGGAAATGCATCAGAATGGCTGGCATCAGCAACGCAGGCACATCCAATGTTGCAAGGACATCAGTATATAAAGAATTCCATCACAATAGTCTTTGGCAAGCTCACCTATGCCATGGAGGTAGTTATTTTGCAATTGGGAGTTGGTGTGAGATGACAACAGCGACAGTGAAGGAGGAAGGAGCTCATGTTCAGACAAAGGATCAGCCTCATTGATCTCAGGTAGTAGGAGTTGATCCCGTTATACAGACTGAAGAAGGAGAGCACCCTGCAGTTGTTGCAGAAGATCTCTTCAAGTCTTCAACCAACAACTAAAAAGACCGATGCCATCCCACCACATGGAAAATTGATGGCAGTGCTACACATGTTGGGCTCTGACTCTGACATTTGCAATTTTGTCTGGCATTTCACAGGGTGCCCTTTCTGCATTTTTGCCATCTGTGTTGGATGCCATCATCAAACTTATGTCGCCCTACCTGTCATTTCCAAAAGCCAGTATACAACAACAACTAACCACCAAGCAAGGTTTTTATAACATTGCAGGATTGCCTCATGTGCTTGGTGCTATAGATTGCACCCATGTGCAGATGGTGCCACCTGCAGCAACAGCACACATTTTTACAAATTGCAAACCCAATAACTCCATTAATGTGCAGGCAATTGTGGATCATAATCGACTGTTTACCAATGTCCTAGGAAATTACCCAGGAAGTGCACACAATGCCTATATATTCAGGCACAGTACCATCAATGAGCATTTTAAGAATCAAAGATATGGACATGGGCTACTGATTGGTAAGTAACAAAACACACATAAATAAGCCTGTCTTTTTCTTAAATACATGTTATATTACTCCAATTTAGTGTAAATAAGCAGTTGAATGTACAAATAGTGAGCCATTGAAACAAATCAGCCAATTGTCTACTATTGGGTGTGAAGTTTACTATTGTCACATACAATGCCGCACAAAAGTACTTGTCCAGTGTGATGTCAAAGAGAGAGAGGACACTTACACCACACCTGCACAGTTATGGGCATTCCTTCACTATCCATTTGCTGATGCACCCCATCTACCAACGATACACCCACCCTTGAACAATACCGCAAAATACTTGTAGTACATGAGGCATCAGATTGTATCAATAAGTAATGTACTACATTGTTCTCTGTACAAGTTCTATGAAATATATAGTATACATAAACATATTGCTGGTGTATAAACAAAGTTATGTGAAGGAATATGCAGCACAGTTAATAATGTTCCATGGTACAAAATAAATCAAACCTGTGTAATCGCATATGTGTACCTAACCTACTGTGAGGAAATGGGGTGTATTTGATGGTGTGGTTGTGCGACCTTACTGTGTGACACTCTTACCAACTCCTTTTGGACCCTTTAGGACCGATAGGCTTCATTTGTGCAACCGTCAGTTCAACTGTGGCCAACTGTGGCTCTGAGCAGCAAGGCTTACACAATGGAACAATTGTAAAGCATTTAAACCACACCAAAACAATTGACGAAGAAATCGACAAAACACTAAAGAAGTCCGACACCAATTTAGAAAACTAGACTGTATTTTTATGTATTTTTAGACACTACAATGAAGTATAGTAAACCAAAGGATTTCACTCAACCGTGAACAAGCATTGGTTAATTCAACAAATTTGGTATTTAGAAAAAGTTTCACAAAAAGACTTGGACTGTGGTCACTTGGAGTCACTTTAGACGACTAACTTCAATAGGAGCTAGTCAGGGGGAACAGCAAGGTCCTCAGAAACAGTTAGCTCAGCAGGTGAAGCAGTCTTCAGTCAGTTCCAGGCGCTTTTATTCTTTGCAGGGCTTTCCTATAGAAATGGTCATGATGCAAGGGATGAAGGATGCTGAAGATGCTCATGGATACAGTGGATGCAATGCAGTCGACGGGGGTCTTGCTGCGGCTACTTCTGTCCACAAATGGTGTGAGGTAATCCTGGTCGACGTCCCTCGAAGTCCTCTGGATGCTGACAGAAGTCCAGTTGTCACTGGACGACCAGTCGCCCAGTTTTGCTGCCATGGTCAATCCTTCCAGGGTCAATAACTCATCCTCTGGGGGTCACAGCTGACCTCCGATGGCACTCCCGGGCTCAGCGAACTTGGGTGCATCTGTATATGTCAGGTCCTGATCCCTGGTGCTTCGTGGTGGCAGTTCGCAGCAGGTTGAAGACTTAAGCTATTAGCTTGCCCCAGCAGGCTTCTTCAGCTGTTGTGTCCCTGCAAACAGGAGGCCGCTCAGCTGGCCCTTGGTGTCTCTTAGCTTTGGCTTGTCTCTGGAGATGACTTCTCCTTGAGCATGACACAACAGACAAAGTCTCTCCTCGTTGCTAACGACCAGGTGCAGCAGGTGCAGTCACCGACTGTGCAACCTCTCTTTGCCGGTTCAACTGTGCATCAGGGTAGTCCTTCCTCAGCCCTTCTTCCAGTTCAGTCGAGATATGAGATTGGGGTGCCAGGGTTGCCCTATTTATGCTCAGAAAAGGCCCTCTGGGCATTTTCGTGGTTGGTAGTCAATGGACTACCAGGTCCCCTCCCACCCGATGGCCACTTCCTATGAAATGTGGCATCTAGGCATCCACGGGTGCACTATTCTGCCCACTTCGAAAGTGGCAGGACTCCTCTCCCACCTAACCCAACTCAGGTTTGTGGCTACCAAGGGGACAACATGCCCCTGGAAAAATGGTGTGGCAATTGGTTTCTCTCTCCTGTCACTAGTGCCAGCCTGTCTGCTTGTGTCACAATTCCCTCCTGTGCCCTCTCTGTCACAACCCCTTCCTGTGCCCCCTGCGTAGTGGTCTACCATGTAGGGCTCATGTTGCCTTACCCTGTGGCTCTTTATGGCGCGCTATGATGCCATGACTGATGTTCCCCAAAACCTGTGATTCCATTGCACTTGAGTATTTGTCAAGCGTCCCCCAGAACCCATAATTGAATTGCACTTGAATCCCTGCAAGTGTCCCCAGAAACCATAATTCCATTGCACTTGAATCCCTGCAAGCATCCCCCAGAACCTGTGAACAAATAAATTATCTGCACCTGATGTTACTAGGGCCTTGGTGGGCTTTTCCATTAACCCCCTGCAAGCTTCCCGAAGAATCCCATGAGCCGATGGCAAGCCTTGCTCCCGCTGTTACTGGGGCCTTGGTGTTGTTTCCGTTATTCACGCTTGAGTGAAAACAATACATTTGTCTCCTGTTATTTGGTTCGGATCATTAAGTTGCACCTGCCCATTCTGTAAGGTCAAAGAGAGTGCATTAACACATGTTTTCTCAAAGGTTTGAGAACCTTCCAGACAGCCATGTGCCACACGTGATCTAGATACATCTGTTAAATCTTCGAGAAGGTATATAAACCCCTCCCAACCCCGAATCGTGGCTTGGCTTCACTCCCTGCGGACCAAGCTTCACCCTTACCACTCACCTGAAGAATCCGCCGGAACCAAGAAGCGCTCCAGTCTCCTTCAAGTCCATCTGAACCTGTGGTTCCCGTGGCTCCAGCTCCGCTGACTTCTTCCTCTTCTCTCCCTCCTCCGCAGCTACTCCGGACCACCCACAGTGTTGTATTCCTCTTAGGGTGTCCGTATATAGGTTTTCCTGTATCATGTCCTTATATAGGCACAATTCGTCCTGCCCTTATATAGGCATAAAATCCCAGTCCTTATTTAGGCATTAAACCGTGCACTCCAAATACAGGCATGGTCTCCGACATCCGTCCATCCTAACGTCACAACGAGTTCTTGAAGAACAGACCCTTAGGCTTCGGGAGTTTCCCTAGCACAGGACTATTGATTTCTTCAAGGACTCATTTATTATGCATGAACCGTTACCTTAGGGGTTCATTCATGACGTCTTCCGCTGTCCGATCCACGTCAATGCTAACATTCTAAGGTACCTCTCAGGTATAAATATACCTTCCCTAGCCCTTGTAAACTAGAGGAGACCTCGACTTCAGAGGAGCCAGTTTCCCGGACTGACTGTCAAGGTTTTACTCCAAACTCCCAGGATCGGTGCGTTGCTCAAATGGGTCCACCTCTCAATCGCTCCACTCTCTGATGCTATAACAGCGCAGAGGGTAGGAGGGATTAAGCGAGGGAAGGAAAGGATGGGGACAGCGGGGAGGGAGACCTACAACACAAGAAATACAAGTAAAGGCCGGTTCCACTTCTTTTAGCACACTTATTAAGAATCACAACACATACGGTGCAGTAACTACCTGTAAAGAAAATAAAGAACTTGCTTTCCTGCAGACCAGTTCTTTGATGAAGGTATCATATCCTAAGGAGGCTCTTTATATGCAAATGAGAATAATACAAAATGATAAGTATCAACAATCTAAACGCTCACACTACTCACACATGCTCACTCACTCAGACTGTACCCACCACAATGAATGTTGACACTTGCATCACAGAGGGGTTGAGAGTAACTCACACCACTGCCCCTGCTAGGAAGAAAGATCACAAGAACCACATAAGTCCTTAGCAATACTCATCATCATAAATGAATAATAACGGTGTTGGCATTAACCTTTCATGCCAAGCACTCTTCGGCTGCTCATATGACAGCAAACGTATAATTCAGCAATACTCCTCTTCTAACCACCATGAATAGTAGATCCTTGAACGTTATACGAGTGAATTTAGAAGCTTCTTATATCAAAGTCAAGGTCAAAACGCAAGGCTTGGAACCATGGCCACCTACGCCCCCTCTCAGAGTGGTGACTACGTCACCCTTACCGCCCTGTATGTTTTCGTTGTCTCTGTGATATTGTCAGCGTGGGTTTCTTTGCCTCCGACGTCTGTAGATCAGAATTCGCAGCACCGCTTCACCGCCGCCCTCCTGCATATGAGGCTTCCGGGCAGGCGCGTCATCAACGCGCGCGCCTACCCGGAAGCAGGATGTCTGGGAAATGTAGTTTTTGTGGGGGGAGAGGGGGGCGCTAGCGAACGCTGCTACCGCGTTCGTCATGGTCCCGTACTGAAGACTGCCCCAGCTTCAGGCGAGTGTGACACTGACGCACTGAAAAGACGCTGTCATCCCTGCACGCAGAGAGTCAAGCTTCCAGTGATCTAACTTCCCTCGCGGGGTGTTGGAGTTCGAATCTGGCAAGAGATTCCTACCTCTCTCATTCTTAAGGTATGGAGCTGACTAGAACCTAGAGGGACTCTTGGCATACTAGGCTTAACATACTCTTAGTATACCATAGTAAGGAATACTTCACCTACTTCATACCTCTCCCTACACCTAGGTTAGGTTAGGTACATTGGGGTAGAACTAGCTTAGAAACGCATCGTATGAGTACTCGCATTTTTAGTCTGTGTTATTTATGTAAATGAATATCTGCTAAAGATCATGCTAGCGCAGTATTATTTATTTCTACTGCTTACGCTGTAGATTATTTATCTTGCATACTGTCTTGTGATCATAACAGCACATTTAACTTACACGAGAAATAAGACTGTTCAATAAATCTTTTATTGAAACGCCCGTCTATTCTTTCTGTGTAACTTTGAGGAAAACTAAGCATGCAAGATTGAGCTGAGTGAAATAGTTATCTATTGTTTCCACGACTCTGGGACACGTTCTGATTCTAAAGGGAAACAAAGTGGTCATGTTTTGCGGCTGCCAGAAACTACTCCCTTCTTGTTTGACAAGGAGTTTCTAGTGGCCTCTGAGTTAGCTGGCACAAGTAATTAAGTTTAATATACTCGATAGGGACATACTGACCTTAGTCCTATGTCAAACCTATAGGGGATATTATTCCAATGCGCAGAGCCTATTAGGGAAATAGGAGCTACACTACATGGCGCCCAACTGTTTGGTAAGGCGCCATATACTCCAAAAGACGTCTGCAGTGGGCAGGGTTAAGTATCCACCACGGCTACATAGGGAAACACCCTATATATTAGCTGTTTGGTTTGCTCAACGTTGAAGGATACAGTGTTCCAAAATATTGGGCACCTTAGCTTTGTTTCCTTGAAACTTGTTCTACATTTTTCAAAAAACAAATGTCCACACGCGGGGACAATGACATCGAGAATGGTGGAGCTGCGGCTGCTCCAGCCCAAGCAGCAGTTTTTAAAAATACAGGTTTAATTGAAACCGAGGAGGGTGTTATAGACATCCATCCAAACTTAAGAAGAGCCATCACTCTAAAACTCATAAAACACGGCCTGCCACCAAGAGGTGGTAGAGCAGTTTTCGTGATAGAGGCACACGAATCCTTTCAGACAGAGGTATTCTATTCATGGGTAATATTTCCTGAATCCAATCCAGTAACACACATGTTTCACTTCTACAAAGAAGAAGATCCACCAGAGGAATACATTCCTTTCGAGGATATAGAAATTCCATTAACATACCAAGAGCATCAGCTCTGGTTTAAAGGCGCCCTAAAACATCACAGAAACATTACCAGGCTCGGTCCACTAGGTAGACCAGGAGCAACATGGCCCATTCTAGCCGGCTACACACCTCATCCTGACATTGAAGAGATGTCAGACGAGGAATTACTTACTCAACTTACAGAGTTAATAAAAATCTACAGACAATTGGTCCAATATGTCATGCGGACTTTCACAGTCCAACCACCATTGACACTTCCAAATCAAACACCTCACCAGGGGAATACACTAAAAATTACACCACAGACTCTATACGCAGTCATGGGTAAAATGCCCACAAAACGTGAGCAAATTCCATTCTGGATAGCTCCAAAAATTACTCAAATCGAAGCAGTATTTCCAAATACTAGCCCGTATGAGAAACACAGAATCCTAACAATCAGTTTACCGATGGGGATCACACCACAACTGGAAGACTGCACCACTTGGGGCTCAGTCTTTGCTGCCATCTATACTAAAACACATGGTATTCCATCAATTGCGGTAATACCTGATGTCCTGAAACAAATTCAAAACGAATACGGGGCAGAGCCTGCTCTCAATTTAGGTATGAAATTACTGAAAAATTTCGACCAGGTCTCAACAATAATATTATCTAATATTAAAGGGGAGGCAGCAGCAGTGGCGATCCGCCAAAAATTAAGGGAATTTGATGTTACAGAACATCAAACTGAGCTACCCAGAATTATAGAACAATCTTATGCAGAATTAGGCAGAGATAGTTTGGGTGGAAGACCAGTGAAGCCGAAACTATCTGAAAGTCTAAAAAGAAGTGGGAGACTAATAAACAAAATTCAAAAGAGAAACGTTCTCAATCCCGGGGTAGGTCTCCTCAAAAGGAGCCCTCTGAAAGGAGGTATAACCTCAGGAATAGGGATAATTTGAAAAAGCCTGACAGGTATCAAGATACTGATACACGTTCCTCTCGTACCTTTCAGATCTCATCACAGACTTCGAAAAGAAGAGGACGATCAGAACATAGAGAAGACGCGTGAAATCCAAGGACGACAAACACGTTCCGAAAAATAAAACAAAACCTCAATTCTCCAAAAAGAAAGTAGCAGGTCTGAAGATCAGACATGCCGAGAATACTGAGAACACAACTCAAGAACGGAGAATGGGCTCAGACAATGCTGGACAGTGCAGCAGAAGTCACAATAGCTCGCCAGAACCTGAAGGAACTTCTGGAGATAGTGGACTTGAATGAGTACATTACAGTTGAGACTTTAGACACCAGGGTTAGTACTCCACAAAAGTTATATGAAATAACATTCCGGATGGAGGGAGACAAACCTAGACAGGTGAAAGCACTTTTTTGGGAAAGACTATCAAGGGGCTATGACATACTTCTAGCAGAAAAAGACTGGCCACCACAATTTGTCAGGGAGTGCCCACACGGCGAGGACATTATTATGCCTGCCTTCTCCAACCACATTCCAATGCACCTAAGATACACATATGCCAGGAAATGGGCTGTAGCCCAGGCCCCAGCATTATATAAAAATCATGTAGGATGGGATGAGGACTCACCTCACCATAAAATACATCTGAAACATGAACCAACTGCACAAAGGCAGTACCCAATAAAGCAAGAAGCTAAAAAACAGGTCAGGGAGATCTTAGATCAGCTTGAATACCAAGGGGTGATTGAAACATGCACGTCCTCAATGAACAATCTTTTGTTTCCTGTCTCCAAACCAGACAAAACATATCGTCTAGTTTTGGATTACAGACACCTGAACACTTGTTCTAAAACCTTTGCAGTGCAAAATGCACATAGCACAGCATTAATGAATAACATTGTGCGTAAAAAATATAAAACAACATTAGACATCTCAAATGGTTTCTTTTGTCAAAACATAGCACCTGAAAGCAGGTACAGCATTCTCCATATTGGGGACCCAGCGTCACTTTTGTCGACTCCCACAAGGGTTCAAGAACAGCCCGGGGTTATTCTCAGCGAGGGTAATGGAGTTACTATAAATTTATGGCAATGAGGCATTGTCCTATGTCGATGACATCTATCTGACAGACGATGACCTGGACAAACACTTGAACAGGGTGAGCACCATTATACTGGGCTTCGCCTCTGAGGGCTACAAATTCAACTTCAAAAAGTCGCGAATTGCCCATCTCAATGTCCTATTTCTAGGATATGAGCTTTCAAGTGAAGGCAAGAGCTTGGCAGCTAACTTTCTAGAGAAATGTGCGCTGCTCCAACCTCCAAAAACGCTAAAAAACTTACAATCCATTCTGGGTTTCCTAAACTTTGGAAGAACATACATTCTAAATTATGCAGAGAGGGTTAAACCTCTCTACGCATTAATCAAACCTGATTTTTCAATCAAAAATTAGACAAACGAACACACAGAAATCTTGCGTTCACTCCAGGCTAACATGTTAGCAACAAATCACTTACAAACACGCGTAAGTCAACGCAATTTGGTGATCCGAATAATTTCGGGTCAATGCGGATTCACCTACTTAACCTTCAATGAGGGTGAAAAAATACCAATCGCATACAAATCTCATTTGTACACACAAGCGGAAATGCGCTTCAGTTCAACTGAAAAAATTCTGACAGCAGTTCAAACGGCTGTAGCAAAAGAAAGAGCCTTAGCCCAAGGGAAACGCATTATTGTCGTAACCCCAGTACCAGCTTTAGAAGCGGTCACAAAAGCAAGCATTCCAAATGCTAAAGCACTACATCCAAGATGGATACAATGGGTTAATTCTCTTGCTGCATCAGATGTTGAATATGTTTTTGATCCAGATTTAAAAACACAAGCATTCCTGCAATATGAACAACAATGTCCTCTGCCCACTGAGATTCTGCCTCTCGATCAGTACGAATTCATAATTTACACTGACGGATCCGCACAGCCCGCAACAGGGAGTAAGCAAGCTTACAGTCCAGCGTGTGCAATCGTTAAAGGTCGCATGCGAGATGGCATCTTCAGACCTATGGTCACAAAAACTCAGTCTCTAGGAGATTGTACAGCTCAGCGAGCTGAACTACAAGCATTCAAACTGGCACTTGAAAGTACAGATCGAGAATTCCCCACACTGATAGTGTGCGATTCCTTTTACTGTGTTCAGTCGTATAATGACTATATACAAAACTGGCTTGAAAATGGTTTCAAAGATGCGAAAGGTGGCACATAAAGCACAAAATGCTTTGGGGACAAGTAGTTCAGTTGAAAAAGGAACTACCAAAGGCTCACGTGATCCACACACTGAGTCATCAACGTGATGGCGTTCACGTTACAGGGAATTCATTGGCTGACGAAGCCGCAAAGGGGGCTGTTCAGATGGCTTCCGTAGCTGCGATCACTCGTTCAAAAACGAAAATAGACGGTGAGATAATGTTGGCTGTCAATGCTTCAAGCAAGGGCAGCAGTGCAGCGTTACCAAAAAAGTTTCCACTCAAGTACTCTTATGTAATTGATGCGAACAACGTTCCTTTTTCTCAAATCCCTGGAGTGGGGGATTGGGTAATTCCAAACACGGAACATAGAGCAGCCTTGATTTATGAAACACATTTGGGGGAGGGTCTGTCACATCAAGGGATCTCTAAAACAATTTTGACGTTAAAGGAGATGTACTGGTGGCCTGGAATGAATACAGAAATTCACATATTCATCAATAACTGCTTAGACTGTAAATTACAGCGAGAATGCCACCAGACACCATGCTGGGAATGCAGCTGCCCAGTACAGACACCACTGTTAGACAGCATTAGACTATCTACGCACATGCGTCCTTCTGGACAAATGCAATCCCACAAATACTGAATAAAGGTTCCTTTGGATATGGCCTCAGCGCTCGGCTGATGCTCGAACTGTTATAAAAGATTTGCGAGTCTTTATCGGCACATACGCAATAGGCACGCTACATTCTGACCAAGGCCCTGCGTTTAGCTCTCGGGCTTACAAAGAAGCCTTGGCCAGTCTGGGCGTTGCATTGCGGTACTCCTCTCCATTCCATCCTGAGGGAAATTTGGTTGTGGAAAGGAAAAACCGGGACATAAAGCAGTCTATAACAGCTAGGGTATTAGGTTCGGGTGACGGGTGGGTCAAACATCTTTATGGGGTCCAACACTCATTAAACAATCTGCCAAGAAGTTCTCTAGGGGGGGTCACTCCATATGAGGTCCTATTTGGGACAAGAATGTGGGTACCAGATCTCGATGACGTAGGCACAGTGGTGGAAAATAAAACGTTTGATATCAAAGATCGTTTGGCTGTTTTACAGGAACTGAATGAGTTAAGAACGAAACAAAGCAACGTATTCCTACAGCCAACCACCACTGGGGAGAAACCGGCGGGCCCAGCAAGGCCTGTCTGGATTCCCAAAGATGGGGATCTAGTCAGAGAAAAAATTGCGGACAAGAAGGAATTTGGACCTTCTTACAGACAACCAGTACCTGTCCTAGCAGTTCAAGGAACAAGAACAGTACTTCTGCCGCCCCTTGCTGGAAGAAAGGAGAAAAGATTTGTGTCCATCGACCTCATCAAACCACAGTATGTGGCCAATACTAAATAGTAGGCCTCGTGGACTCCGACCTAGTAGCAGACGCACTTCTCTCGCTACTATCCAAGAGGTTCAGACTGAAAGACTAATAACCATCGAGAATTCGGCTGTAACAGATGAAGGACTGAGCAACAATGCAATGGAACTCATCCCTCTTGAAAATCAATTAACAGTTCATCCAAATACACCTGTCTACACCAATGTAGCAAGTGATCAACTGGTTCCAGAGATTTCTACAAATCCTGATGCAATTCCAACAATTGACAGAACTGCTTCTGGCTATTTCATTAACTTTGATACGTTCTCAGAAGATCCGAGTGAACCTGAAACGACGCCAGCATCATTCAAACTCAAGCAGCAAGTACAAGACTTTCTTCACTTTCTGAAAAAGACTTATTTGGTTTCTCCATGGATTGAACTCTGGATTATATCTGGACTATTTGTTTTCCTGCTCTGGCTAGCTTTGGTTACAACTGTGAGCGTGCTTATAAGTGGCAGATACATCCATGTGAATACTGAAGGAAAAGACGTGAACGTACTTTTGGAACCTCATAAATCTTCCCATCGTGAAGCAAGAGACTTGTCATCAGTGAACATCACAGCTGTTCCTATACAGGATGGTATAGTGTGGGACAAAACAGATTTTGATATCTTCTGCCCGACGGAACAATTGAACATTCCACATTTGTTTAAAATTTCACTAAGTGATCTAATTTTGTCCAGTACCTATTCTGATGATTGGGACTTTGAGACTGTTAACGACATAATGTTTGACCTAGAAAAATCTGCTGCATTTTCTAAAAATGAATATTTAGAGGGTTCATCAGATTATGAACAACTGTATTGTTATAACCACTATGGTCATCATTATTTGCATAAATCTGCATACCCAAGAAATGTGTTTATGTTTAACCAATGGGAGCATTGTCCTACACCACCACAAGGTAGTTCAAAAACATTTGCTAACAAATTTCCATATTTTTCAGGGTACAATACATCTGATCCAG
Source organism: Calotriton arnoldi (assembly GCA_963921515.1). Classification (NCBI taxonomy): domain Eukaryota; kingdom Metazoa; phylum Chordata; class Amphibia; order Caudata; family Salamandridae; genus Calotriton; species Calotriton arnoldi. The sequence goes on from CAWUFW010018180.1 coordinate 167,636, forward strand.
AAACGTTTTACTTTAAAAATGTAAACAAAACAGGACTGAAAATTATGTTAACTAATACGAAACAGATTTATTCTGCAACATTTATTGCCCAACTGTCTAGACAGGGTTTCGACTTATGGAAAGACACAATAGACACAAAAACTGTCTGGGGTACTAAAGATTGGCAAGTGCAGGGGATAGAAGCGTTATTTAGAGCCTGTATCATCCCTGAACAAATAATGTTTTTGAATGAAACTGTCCAACAAACATCTTGTCTTGGACTAGCCAAGATCAAAGAGATGAAAACACCTTATGTACCAACACCTGCCGGTGATAACAAAACACAGGCAGCGGTTACAGTTGACCAAATAATACAACTCAACAGATCTAATCCTGATTGGAAAAAATGGTTGATCTGGCCCACAGACACAAACAACTGTCAAGAAAGATTCCTGAATAAAACTCAGGGCTTTACTATTCATAGGCCAGACCCAAGATATGTCCAAAGACAGCATCCGGGGGTAGTAACAACATACAGTGTAGGAAAATTATGCCTCGATTGGCTTCAAAAAGCTACACTACAGGATGTGAAACAACACTTATCCTTACTTAAAGAAGGCGCAGACCTTAGGGACTTCTTGCTTGGACCAAGAAAGCCGCGTCAAAAACGTTTCATATATGCCGGCATTTATGCTGCCTATGGAAAGTGTCACAGATGGAGACCACAGAACGAATACGTGAACTTGATCGTATTAACTTAGAGAAAACCCTCTCTGTGGTCGACAATGGGTTAACAACTTTGTCCTCCAGAATATATTCATTGGATGGCATTGTATCCTCTGCTATCGACATACTAGAACAAGATTTGGCGATGTTACAACAAGGCCAATCTCAATTACGTTCTATTGTGTTATTAAGCTGGACGCTGCAATCTTTGCGTGCGGGCTATGTGCCTTGGCGTTTCATCAACACGTCAGCTCTGTTTGCAGAATACAATCTAACTGATAAACAGATCAAACTGGCACAAAGAGGAGCAAAGTATACAGTGCTGAGCATTGAAAAACTGGAAAAATTACCATTCACAGTGGCAGAAAAACCAGCTACAGAATGGCTCATTCATGGCAAAATCACATTACCTGTGACTACTTTTCAGTTTCAGTATTGCCTCAGACAAATGCAAGCAGGCAAATATGAAAGGTTGGGTAAGGAATACATTAAGACATCTTGGGATTTACCGTATACATATAGATGTTGGAGTGGGGATCGTGAAGTGTTTTTGAGCGGTACACACTGTAAACGTGCACTGAGCGGTTCACTAATATGTCAGGACATTTCTTTACACGGGGCTTGTAATGGTTCTGAGGCAAATTTGTCTTGCCATCAGCAGGGTACACCAGCTGCTGTGATTAATCCAACGTTTGGACAACTTTCTAATGGGAGTTACCTCATGTTGAATGATCAGAGTTGCTGCGGCATGTTGCCAGGCATCCCATATCTAGTAACGGTTAACTCCAGGGTCACTTGCTGTATGCAAGTATTGTTTGCCCCAATAGACACAGTCAGGGAGTCGCCTCTATGGCCTTCGCTGCCTCTATGGCCTTCGCTGAATGTCTCTTTTATAAGATTTGATACTTTGAGCAGAATGAAAGCCATGCTTTTACAGCAAACAGTGCCTTTGACCTCGGCCAAAGAAACCTATGATCTACAAGTAGCAAGGACTTCGGCTGAGATACAGACTTTAATACGTACAAACTGCCCTATACATTTCGTGGAAATGATAGGACGTATCTTTAACATGTCTGATACCACCGGAATTGTACATGTATTTAAGAGCATCTGTTAGCACCTTTCCAGGCAATACTCGGAATCATCCCGAACTTTGCACATTCGGTGTTTGGTGGCATACCATTAATTCTAGCACTTGGTGCCGGAATTCTATTTCTCTGCCTACTATTACGCTATGGCTAGCCTATTCGCAGACATCACTCCGAGCGAAATGGAGAAAGCTCCCCTTGAACGAAAGTGCCGTGAGCGAATAGTAAAGCTTTTGGGCATGACTCGTCTACGGGACCTGAATACCACGTGGTTCCTGTCATTCAGACCAATCTGGCAAGATTGCATCTTACCTGTCCTACAATGCCTGCTATGCGGTGAAGAATGCGTGTTAGACACCTGTCTAACATTTCCATCAGCAACGCCAACGGATGTCGATACTCTGCTGGTCCCGATAACGGCCCATGCTCTGTGTTGTCCCCAGAGGCTGCCAATTCTGATGTCAGCATTCATTGAGATCTCACAGATGCTTCCGACTGCTGCTGAGGTACGAGAAAGATCTACAGGCACACAGGTAACAACGGACGCGAACATTGCTGTGGCAACCTATGCTGAAAGCGATGCTTCACATCTCTGTGCAATTAATCTACTACACGAGGTGTTCCAACTGACACCAACTTCAGTGGACGATGTTTTGTCTACGGAAATAGATGATCTCATGTTTACACCAGACCCGTAAACTGACTCTGATTCAGCCCACAGTGTTCCAGAGATGCAGTAACAATTTGGCCTTCATACTTCAAAAACTTGGAACTCTTCCCAAATTGAACTTTTTCCCATTTTTTCGAACTTAAATGGCAATTCAATCTGCTTAAAGTAGAACTAGCCTTATAGTACAGACTTCGCGGTGCTTCCACAGACACTTAGTCATCTTGTGTGTCTAAAACAGTTTATTAATTTCCATGACATGAAATGACTTTGATTTTGAACAAACTTATCGATCATTTTTTGTCACATGTATATATTCTGATTCTTTCATTTATATTGCATTTTATTTTAAAATATATGCCTGAAATGAAAAGTAATGCTTAAAATGTACAGTACCTTTTGCATTCTAATGGGTTTTTTAAATGCCTTTTTTAAACGGTTTTAAGAAATATTTTAGCAATATGCAGTACTTCATTTAATGTTTAGCATTTTTAAATGTTTAGCATTTTAGTATTATCGTACACACGAAAGTGGAGTGGGTGTTGTATTCCTCTTAGGGTGTCTGTATATAGGTTTTCCTGTATCATGTCCTTATATAGGCACAATTCGTCCTGCCCTTATATAGGCATAAAATCCCAGTCCTTATTTAGGCATTAAACCGTGCACTCCAAATACAGGCATGGTCTCCGACATCCGTCCACCCTAACGTCACAACGAGTTCTTGAAGAACAGACCCTTAGGCTTCGGGAGTTTCCCTAGCACAGGACTATTGATTTCTTCAAGGACTCATTTATTATGCATGAACCGTTATACCTTAGGGGTTCATTCATGACGTCTTCCGCTGTCCGATCCACGTCAATGCTAACATTCTAAGGTACCTCTCAGGTATAAATATACCTTCCCTAGCCCTTGTAAACTAGAGGAGACCTTGACTTCAGAGGAGCCCATTTCCCGGCCTGACGCACTGAGAAGACGCTGTCATCCCTGCACGCAGAGAGTCCAGCTTCCAGTGATCTGACTTCCCTCGCGGGGTGTTGGAGTTCGAATCTGGCAAGAGATTCCTACCTCTCTCATTCTTAAGGTATGGAGCTGACTAGAACCTAGAGGGACTCTTGGCATACTAGGCTTAACATACTCTTAGCATACCATAGTAAGGAATACTTCACCTACTTCATACCTCTCCCTACACCTAGGTTAGGTTAGCTACATTGGGGTAGAACTAGCTTAGAAACGCATCGTATGAGTACTCGCATTTTTAGTCTGTGTTATTTATGTAAATGAATATCTGCTAAAGATCATGATAGCGCAGTATTATTTATTTCTACTGCTTACGCTGTACATTATTTATCTTGCATACTGTCTTGTGATCATAACAGCACATTTAACTTACACGAGAAATAAGACTGTTCAATAAATCTTTTATTGAAACGCCCGTCTATTCTTTCTGTGTAACTTTGAGGAAAACTAAGCATGCACGATTGAGCTGAGTGAAATAGTTATCTATTGTTTCCACGACTCTGGGACACGTTCTGATTCTAAAGGGAAACAAAGTGGTCATGTTTTGCGGCTGCCAGAAACTACTCCCTTCTTGTTTGACAAGGAGTTTCTAGTGGCCTCTGAGCTAGTTGGCACAAGTAATTAAGTTTAATATACTCGATAGGGACATACTGACCTTAGTCCTATGTCAAACCTATAGGGGATATTATTCCAATGCGCAGAGCCTATTAGGGAAATAGGAGCTACACTACAGCAGCTCCCTGAGTCAAAGCCTTGAGATCTTCTTCGAACCTCAGTCAAGTGGAAGAACTAGGCTAAGTACTTGATATCAGGTTAGTATGCACTAATCCTCGTATAGTAGTAAGCAGGACCGAGTATCCACATCTTCGTGTTTCTCTGATGAACAGTATTGCCAGGAGAAAGCACTTCAGAGTCTTTGGTATATGCATGGACCTTGTACCCCACTCTATTCCGAGTGTATCCTTGGAAGTGCAAGTAACTCCAACCTTTGTTCCGAGTTTATCCTTGGGCATGCAAGTAACTACAAGCTGTGCTTTGAGTGTATCCCTGGGAGTGCAAGTAACGGCAACCTTTGTGCCGAGTGTATCCCTGGCAGTGCAAGTAACTCTGACCTTTGTTCCAAGTTTATCCCTGTGAGTGACACACTCCAATCTGTGATTTTGGGTATTCTGCTCTCATGCCGTGCTGCTGATGAAACCTGTAAGTGTATGTCACTGAAGATAATTAATGTTCAATGGTAATTGCCTCCTCTTGTTATTTCCAGTGCATTGCGTGATCGCAAAACCAGAGTTTCTGGTCCTGTGCACATCTACCTCGCAAATGTAGAAGGCCTCAGAAGTGACAGATCCTGTTACTCAGTATCGTACAGTCACTGAGCAGATCCAATACCATGAGTCTCTCTTTTCTTATTTTGTCTCAACCCTCCTTCCCCCTGGGGTCCGTGTGTGATTTAATGGATAGGAAGTCCAGCATCAGCTATAGTATCATCTCTGGGGTTGGGATCAGGTGATGTCATGTAGTTCCTATAAACCTATATAGGATCTGCACGTTTAGACAACATAGACTGTGGGATTGGTGTCCAGACTGATTCCAGACACCCCCACCGGGTATGTTCGCCTGTATACCAGCTAGCTCACAGTGCCACTGTAAACTCCTCTTACCAAGGAGAGAATAGTTGTTGCCAACTATCGAACATGACAACTCTGGCCCATCAGTGATCGTGGAAACAGTACAGTACTTTTCACTCAGTCACTCTTGCTCACTTTGTCTCAAAGAGATACACAGAATAAACGGTGGGGACGTATTCAATAAGCATTTATTGAACCAGCGTCATTCTAGTGTAAAATAGGTGTGCTGAAACAACCATAAGACAGAAACAGATATAAATGATTATAAGCACCAAGAGAGTAAAAGGATGGTAGATTCCTACAATAGTGCTAAAACAATGAATACAGGCAGGATTATAAATACATGACAGTAAAATGCGTACTCCTATGACGCAACCCTAAATAGATGTACCTACGTGTACCTAGCATGTATGTAGGTGTCGAGCCAAGAATCCCCCTAGGCTGAAGCCAACACCATTACCTGAAGTGAGAGACTGTGGGACCCTGTCTTGGTCTCGAGATGGACACCCCGCGAGGGATGTCAAACCACTGCGAGCTGGAGTGTCTGTGTGCAGGAACCTCAGCGTCTTGCGTCAGTGTGTCAGCATGGAAGTCCTTTTGCTCCTCTGTTGCCTCAGCAAATATATTGTGTTTATATACCCAAAGTGGTACCCTCATGGGATCTACCTTGCTGTGTCATATCGGACTAGGATGACAGAAGGAATGACCCTTATACATAGTTATTATGCACCAGATGATAGTCCTGCTGAGATTCCAAGAATCCTCATGCATAATGAATGAGGCTAGTTTTCAGAGAAAACCCCACGTCATTTAAGCAGTACCGTAACTAGGCCTGGGCGGAAAACTACGCTACGCTCGCGTAGTTTGCGTAGTTTGCGCAACTACGCGCTACACGAATTGCACGTAGCACAGTGCAAAAACACGTAGCGTAGCGGGCATTTTTTGCTTGCTCGCGGTCCTCAACGTCAAGTTGGCGACCGCGAGCGAGCAAAATGACATCCCAGCGAGACTTTTTCCTCGTTCGCGATCAGCAACATCAAGTTGCCGATCGCGAGCGTGGAAAATAAACCTCCCAGCGAGATTCTCAACGCGGGGAGGTCAGGTTTATCATTGCGAGTGGTCGTGTATGCTCGCGACCGCTCGCGATGAGAAACTACCAGTCCGCGTTGAGAAAACTGCCGCTCGAGTACAAATCTACTCGAGCGGCAGAAAACGACCGATTGCACTGTGCAAGATGCCGTTTGCAATGATTGCACAGTGCGGACAAGCATCCGGCACTGTGCAATCATTGCGAACAGCATTTCCTACCGCACTACACAGTTCGCGTAGTGCTACGCGTAGCTCGCGTAGTGCGAGGTGCACTTCGCGTAGCCACGCGTAGCGCTACTACGCGAACTACGCCCAGGGTTAACCGTAACTAGGTAAAAGGTCAGTACCATGAACCGTTATGTAATGTAATGGCAAGGGAAATATAGGTGAAAGGTTTGGTTACTACCTGAGCTTATATCGGGGTACTTGTATGAAACATAACAGTGAGTGCATGACAGCCTGAACAATGGAGCAGCCCCTCTCCCAAGTGTCACCCATTTACACTTCAAAGGTGGCTTCACCTTTGAAACTTACCTTTTGGGCCAACTCCCATGTGGCTTTCTGCAGGAGGGAAGTGACACCTACTTCCAGAGCAGGCCCCTATTGTATCGTTTTCCTAGGAGTCTCGCGGACAGGACCCCCTTGTGCAAACTGTATGGGCACAGGGGACTAACGGCAACAAAGTGGCAACTTTGCTAAAGATGCACATTGCAGCTTGTTACATTAATTGAGATCTGAGAATCAATTCAGACTTAATGTAACAAGTTGTTTGATACCTTGGACAACTCACTTAGGTCGCACCGTTCCAGTGTTAGAACAGCTGAGGGGACAGCACATAACTCTGTACTGGCCGGCCAAGGGGCCGAGGAGAGCGCAAGTCATGGACTGCATGTACCAAGACGAAAAGGAGCAAACTTTTCTGGGATATGATGTAGTGTCCAACCACACCCTTTTCCCTGCCCAAACTGATTTTCATTACCTCCTCTACCATTTATCACACGTTCCTAATGTTCCTTTTTGTAAAAATTGTATTCCGGCCCATTGATTACACTTCATCCGGTCCGAGCCGGAGAGTATGGCTGGAGCCGGAGAGTATGGTCCGAGCTGGCGAGTACAGCCCTGGGCGGAGAGTACAGCCCGGGTGCGGAGACTCTGGGCCGACTGCGGACGTAAAGATAGGACTCGTAAAAACCTCCATGAATACCAAAAGTCGTAAAGTTTGACTTTTGTCTCAGATTGCCTTTGTGAATCAGGCCCAATGTGTTTAATGTTAACAAAGGATGACAGATGATGTCTGTGAGTGTGTATGTGGAGTATCCATTACATTTTACAAGAAAGCTCATGTGTTGCAAATAATGTGATATTAAGAAATTATCTACTTAATTTTATCTTTGTAGGACTGTTAGATAAGTTATGTAGTATAAGGCATGGACTAATTGTGGCATGTATTGATGACAATATAAACATAATAGTGAGGCACATAAGTGTATCAGTTCTACATGTACATACAAATGTCATATATCAAGCTGTGGTAATACACTCAGTGTTGCTATGTGTGTGTTGTGCTATCTAAAATAATGTGGTCCAAAAACAGTAACTTCATTTCACAAGCTTGCATTCTGATGGTGTCCATCAGAATGAATTTCTGTGTATCTATGTATACACCCATGTATGTGTTCAGAAAATTGATTTGACATAGCATCAAAATCCAGGGCATTCGACAATATACAGAAGGAATGCTGTGGATGAGGACCTTGTAGTAAGTGTAACCTGAGTGCCAACAAAAGGACTGAGGCAAGACAGTGTGTCCATCATTAAAATAATGATAAATACAGTTTACCAAAAATGTTTAAGCTCCATTCGCAAAAGTTTACAGAAACACTACAAATTTTAATCAAAATTAAATACATTCCACAACATTTGTGTGTATGCTTTAAAGGGTATACGTAATCAGAGATCAGGGCTTGCGTGGCATTGTAAATTATCGTAAAACACGCCACCTGCTTGTAGTACCTCACTTTACAATACAGAAGTATTAGTTGTGTTATGCTTTGTCACGTATTTCCAGCTGTACAAATGGTTGTAAAACTGGGACTGTGCACAAATGCAGTATTTTTGACAACCTTTATGTAATGTACATAGAAATTTCATGGTTTCACCTCAATGTCCACTTTCAACATGTGATGCTTGAGACTATACACATAGAAAGGGGAAAGTAAGGTGATGTAATAATGTTGTACTGGAATGTGTCGGTGGCTGCTAAACAGCAAATATGCCTCTTAGCCATCCACATTAGAACTCTGGTGCAATTTAGCATGTGTTGGTGCAAAGCAACACATAGTGCTACACCACAATGAGAAAGGAGATATGCAGCATTACTCTGAACATGTCTTGCTCATCTCCTGTGTCTTTACGGGCAACTCAGTGCAGCAAGGTGCATTATTGTGCAGTTTAGAAATGTTGAAGAAATGTTGGCCAAAGGGTATCTGCAGCCCTCAGTTGCATTACAGGTAACTTCACACAAAAGTGCTTAGTTCATAAATGTCTTGGGTGGGCCATGCGTAACTCTTTAGGACACTGCTTAGTTCACACATGTTTTGGGTGGGCCTTACATAGGTCTATAGGGCAGTGCTTAGTTCATACATGTCTCGGGTGGGCCTTGCGTAGTTCTATAGGATACTGCTTAGTGCATACCTGTCTTGGATAGGCCTTGCTTAGTTCTGTGGGACACTGCTTAGTTCTTACATGTCTTGGGTGGGCTTTGTGTAGTTCTACAGGATACTGCTTAGTTTATACATGTATTATGTGGGCCATGTGTACAAATATAGGCAGTTGCGTGGTGCAAACAACTCTTGCTTCATCCTGCATGGGTAAAAACGACCAAAAGCTACTCAAATCGGAAGTCCACACCCAGGAAATGAAACAATAAGCGTAACTGGATACCAGAAAGAGTGTGAAACTTTGGTTTAACTTTCTGTTTGTGGTTGTTGGACGTTTGGAGAGCCACTCTTGGAATTTTGAGAGATGAGTGAATTGTGTGGCTTGTCTATTGTGTTTAGTGGGTCTACATTTAGTCTGTTTGTATTTTCTGTGTGTTATTTGTGTCTCTAAAAGTGTATTGTGTCTGATCCAGCGCAGCCCCTAATTCATGAACCAGGGACCAAGAGAAATCTCTTCACACATAAATTGCTTACCAAACAACGGGGCCCATCACACATTACCCATAAATGATCCCTGAGGACAGGCGCTGGATTTGGGGGGTTTAATTTGTCAGTTTTATTATGTACAATATTACCCTTCACATTAATAACATTTGTATATATTCCTAACTATTCGTAATCTCAACTGTCTTCTTCCTTTGGTCGATGGACCATTAGTTGAAGAGTTGATGGTGACTATGATTAACTAAACAGTTTAATACTTCAACTAAATAACCACAGAGTCATTTATCCAGTTAATGATTTTTATCTTATTAAACTTAATTGCTCATAATTCAGATTGTCAGTGCACACACAAGATTACATATAAGAGAACAAATTATCAAGCAATGTAATCGAAATGAATCATTTGTATCAACATCAAAATCGTGCATAGGAATGGGGAAGAGAAGGTACAGCATAAACACTTGCAAAAAATATATTGCAAATTAAGCATTTAAGGATGGTGATACCCACCAAAGAATCAGGAAAACCACTTCCTTGGCCGAGGTTGTGGCAAGAGGTCCTCAGAGATAGGCACAGAGGACAAAGTTAACAGGACGGATATAGCTAAGTTTTGCCATAGACTAGCAACCAAAAAATAATCTCCCAATTTAATCTACCTTGATCTATTTCTCCTCGGATGCAGTCTCCTCCCAAGCACTCCCGCAACGTTCTCGTACCTAAAGTGTTCTCTGGCTTAGTGCTGGTCTGCTCTCTCTGTCTTGGTGCGCTTCTCTCTCGATATTCTGTGCGTTCTGATCGTCTCTTCTCTCTGATCTGCCACACCGAACTGCACTGCCTCAGGTTCGTCTGATCTCTCTCCGACTCTCTGACACACCCCCAATTGGGATATCAATTATACCCTACTGTCTAGCTCACTATCTTACAATGTTGCAGTATCAGTAGAAACTCGTGGTCTGTGATTGGTTGTCATAAGTCATGCTAGGGTCGCCTCATCCAGTTCTCCTCACAAATCCATCCTATACCGGTTTTAACAAAGGAAGGATTAAAGACCAATACATTTGTATACCACTAACATTCATAGTTATACATTTTGCAACAATTGTACATTATGATATCCGCTTCACATTCAAATTGCACGTAGTGATGGCTGTTCCCACAGTCGCTGTTGCGTCTTGGCACATAAACAATAGGACACAGGTCAACTAGGCCTTCACACGGATTACATCAGCTGGTACACTCTGCAGTCTGCAAACAGGCAACCCATCTTTGCGCATGCGTTCTCCGTGCCAACCAAGACAACCACATGCTGGTTCAAGCAAGAGGCATTTATTTTCATGCAGGCCCAATCTCGTACTAAAGTAAAATAAACACAGAAGAATATTAATTCATGAAATGAAACCAATTATGGTTACCTGCCACCATACTAATACCCTATATTAGTTAATTCCTTGCAAAAGCTATTAATTTAAAGCAACCTTTTCGTTATTTGTGCACAACATGCAAAATGTGCAATGTACAACATAGCATAAACATGCATTAGTATGATTTTTCAAAGCGCAAACAGTTAATACATACTCATGCCAACATGGTTTAGTATATTATTTAAATTGCGTTTGCCCCGTGTGAATGTATGCATTCAGGGTTGGTTAGTCCATGCAGTCAATACATTATTATGGGGTTACTTAATTTCATGAGGATGTTTTTTACAAACCTCACTCCATCAATCCCCCCTTTGATGTTTTACCATCATAAAATCCCTAAACATACGATTTACCAAGTTATATAGCTGTTATTTTGTCTTGTGGCCCTTGCTCCTTCATTTTACATAAAAATTTTCTTTAAAATCCTCCAATTCTATCTTATCTATCTCTCTTTTCCTTTCTTTACGTTCCTTACTTAATTTCCTTTCTTTCTTTTCTTTGCGACTTTTCTTCACACAAACATAGGTCATTCGTATCATGAGTATCATAACAGCTACAGAAACTATTGGTACTATTATTTTTCCCACTAAGGAACTACCTATAGAAGAAAACCAATCGCTTATAGTAGAGAAACTCTTACTTAGTCTCTCCCAGACACCGTCAACCTCTAGCTGGGTTACTTTCTTATGCAAATCAGTGATATTCTGAATGTATCCTTTCAGATTCTTACTTTTGTCTGGAATGTAAGTGCAACAATGTTGAACTTTCAACATTCCACAGACTCCACCCTCTTTTGCCAATAATATATCAAGGGCAAGTCGATTTTGCATAACCATAGATCTCATGGCAATCATTTCAGTGTCAATCATCAGGAATCCTCCAGCAGTATTCAGTGTAACCCCAACTCCAGGTATCAATGCTCCAAATATATCACCTACAATTTCTGAAAAACTTTCTCTTTTTACACGTGTTAGTCCTTGCTTTACTTCATCGATTCCATTTGTACTTTTGTCTACATGGTAGACTTTTGGAAAGACAATCCCAAGATAACAAGTTCCATACCAGTGATCTGGCAGCGGATAATAGGCTTTCCTCCCACAGACATAATATATGCCGGGCAAAACAGGGTCAGTTCCTCCCTTTAGTCCCCAACCTCCAATAATTTTATAGGTATCTTCACATTCACTGGAACCGATGAACTAATTGTTGTAGTTAGTCTTTTCCCTTGAAACAAGGAGAGAGGCTCTTCAAAGTCCAAAGGGACAGAGCACCTAATAACAACAAGTTAAATAAAAATTTCCCTTTGGAACGACTCAGTATTGTCACTAAAAGCTACTATGGCTCCATTCACCCCAATCAGTCCTACACATCATGCTTGCATATACATATACATATACACAATAAAAATGCTCTACTTAGGATGTAAAAGTACTTATGCACAAGTTTAATACATTTTTATTTAACTTGTTAGTCTTTTCCCTACGTAAGCATAATTTTCCCTTCTGCGACCAATCCAGGGCCATTGCAGCATAAGTCTCGCCTTTATCATAGTTGCCTTCTCTGAAAACCCAAGGTGGTGTTTTTAATTTCTCTTCAACAGCTTTTCTCTGAAACTTAGCCCTTCTTTCTTCCACCATCTCCAAAAAGATTTTCACTTCCTTTTTCAATTTACATGTTAGATTAATTTTATTAGCGTATTCTATATCTAAAGGCTTGGTTGTCAGGGAAAAATCTCCCATGACATTTGCATGTGCTATCTTATTCAACTCAGGTATTACAGGGACTTTAGAAAAGATTGTATCTACATTGGAATAATAATAATCTAGTTTACCTGTTCTATACAACAAACTTGATAAGACACTACAGGTCACACCATAAGTCAAAGGAAGGTGATGGTAGGTTACACCTTCTGAAACAGACAAAGGTAACTGTATACACACATAACAGTCATTCACATCCATTGTTTCCACATATTCGTAGAGTAATTTAGTGAAAACATTCAGGGAAAAATTAGTAACTGATCTATCGTGATGCAAACTACTAGCATCTATCTGTTTCAAGTGAGTAATAGGAGTTTGCTTAATGTCAGTATCTACCCTTGGACCTGTCAAATTGTTAGGACGAGGTGTATCTTCTTTTATCAGATGTAAAGGTATTACAATTGTTAATATTATCCAAAATACTATCAGTATACAAAATAAATATAAACAAGCTTTATAACACTTACGCATAAAACTACATCTAGGTCTTGGTTACTTGTGTATCTGACATAGTAATATTAATCTTTGTAAAATTCTAAATGGATTTTCTAAATCTATTTTAAATATATTCTACAAAATATTAAAATATAGTGTGATCCCACACTTCAAAAGCTTTCTTCTTTACCCCTTCTTTTTTTTTAACTAATCCAATTTTTCAGGACGTCTTCTGAATCTTCAGAAAATTTCTTCAGTTACTAACATGACACCTTAATTCGTTTACAGTCTCTTAAGGTGGATTTAGATCCTTCTTTTCTACTTGCTCATTGTCAGTGCTGTTTCCTTCTTTGTTTAAATCTTCTTCTTCAATCTCCTCCAAGACTATGTAAATCCAGTCAGGTGACTTGAACTTTTTGTTTGGTTTTCTCACTCTCTTTGATCGCAGCACTGATTCGTCATCTGACTCTCCTTGTTTTATTTCACCTGGAACTTCGTTTATCTGTTTTGGCCTATTCTCGGGTCTTCTTTTCACCACCCTGTATTTTAGTCTTTTAATTCCGCTTGGCCAATGGTCGTCTTTCCTTGCCCTCTTTGGTTGAACTTCTTCTTCTTCTTTGTTCAATTCATACCTTTGTTTCTTTGCACCTACTTTGAGTTTGCTTCCTTCGTCCTTTTCTTTTTCTTCTTCTGTATTTCTTTCACCTATCTCCTTTCTATCCTTTCCCTCTCCATCGAAGATTTGTCTTTCTTCTTGTTCAACAGCAGTTTCTTCAGTCCCAGTAGCTGGTACCCACTTTACTTGACTTGTGCTAAGCAATTCCTCATCAAACTGCTCTTCAGAGTCCTTTGGTTTATGTTCACCAGTTTCAGAGTCTATTGCTCTAGCCTCACAAATTTCTTGTACTTCAGCGTCTGATTCAGAGCTCGAACTCGAGATCTCCAGATGCCGTTCTACTTGTGGTTCAAGTGGATTTGGGACTCGCTGAGTGTGGCTGGCATGGATCCAATTTGGTAAGCCAGCACACTTTACTAGTCGTCACCAATATGACCTGATATGGTCCTTCCCAGCGGGGCTCTAGGCAAGTTTTTCTTCTATGCCTTTTCACATGAACCCACTCACCAGGGCTCAGGTCATGCGCTTGAGTCTGCTGTGTTGTGGTCACGTCTGCTCCAACCTGATGAAACACAGAACGTACTACATCAGCAAATCCTTTGCAATAGTCAAGGATGAGATCATCAGATATATTTATCAATTTGTTGGCAGGTATAAATGCTTGTCTCATTGCTCTTCCCATCAAGATCTCATGTGGACTCAATCCTGTCTTTTTATCAGGAATGCTTCTGAGACTCATCAAAACTAGGGGTAAAGCGTCAGGCCAATTCAGTGCTGTGGATTTACACACTTTCCCTAACCTGTTCTTGATTGTGCCATTTATCTGCTCTACTATTCCAGAAGCCTCTGGACGATAGGCACAATGAAGTTTTGGTTGAATGCTCAATGCCTCACAAATCTGTTTGACTGTTTCACTAGTAAAGTGTGTTCCTCTATCTGTTTCCATAGTGACTGGAAAACCATATCTAGGATTGTATTCCCTTAACAAACGTTTTGTCACCGTCAAACTGTCATTCCTTCTTGTGGGATAAGCTTCCACCCAAAGGCGAAAACAAACACACAATTACTAGCACATATTTGAGCTTATTACATGGAGGCAACTCGATAAAATCGAGCTGTAGTCTGGTAAAAGGACCTCCTGTCCTCCCTATTGTTCCCAGACTAACTATCGTCTTTCTTCCTGGGTTTTGCTATTGGCACGTCAAGCATCTCTGACAAAGACTCTCTGCAATAGTCCTGAATTTGGTATTAAACCACGTTTGTTTGAATGATCTGACCATGGCGTCTCGGCCAATATGTGTCATCCCATGGTACATCCTTGCCATATGAGAAAGTAGACTATCTGGCATGACTGGTCTCCCATCAATGTATATCCATACGTCATCATCTTCTCGTCTCCTGCATCCTACCCATTCCCATTCCTGTTTCTCTTCATCACCTGCCTCTTCCTGCAATTGTCTCACTTCATCCCATGTTTCAATGGTGTTAGTAAACATAAGTTGACAAACCGTATGTTCTTTTGTTTTTCCCCGATTTATGGAAGTCTCATTCTTTGCACAATATTGTGCTACTTGGTCAGCAAATCTGTTGCCTTGAGTCACATAATCATCTCCTGACTTATGTGCGGCACATTTGACCACTGCAATTCATTTTGGCAACTGTAATGCTTCAAGCAATTCCTTTACAAATTGACTATTCCTGATGGGGGACCCCAAAGAGGTCAGGATTCCCCTCTGCATCCATAGTTCTCCAAAGTCATGCACAATGCCAAAGCCATATTGACTATCAGTGATCATAGTCACCTTCTGACTTTTTCCCAATTTACAAGCCCGAATTAGAGCTATCAATTCAGCAACTTGTGCAGATTTTACCCCTTTTAGAAAGGATGCTTCCAGGATTGCTGCTACAGTACAGACAGCATAAGCAGAACTCAGCACACCTGTTCCAGTTCGCAGACAAGAACCATCAACAAACATCACACAATCAGATTCTTCAAGAGGAACATCTTTAATATCAGGACGGGGCTTGGTACAAAATTCAGTCACATCCAAACAATCATGTTCTGCTTCATCCCTCACTTCTTCCTCCCAAGCATCTGGCAATAAGGTAGAAGGATCCACATTTGTACATCTCACTATTGTCACATTTTCTGCACCCAAAATCACTCTCTCATACCTAGTCAGCCGACTATAGGTAAGGTGCTGTGTCCTTGTTCTTGTTAAGAGGATTTCAACTGAATGTGGCACATACACTCTCACAGGATAACCCATTATGATTCCTTCACTCTGTTCCAGACTCACACAAGTAGCAGCTACTGCTTTCAAACATCCAGGTAAGGCGGCAGCTACTGAATCTAGAGTAGCAGAAAAATATGCCACAGGTCGTCTTGCCATTCCATGCCTCTGAGTTAAAACTGCAAGTGCACACCCATCTCTTTCACTGCAATACAATGCAAAATCTTTTGAATAATCAGGCATTCCCAATGCCGGAGCCTGACACAGACTGTCTTTCAGTTTAACAAAAACTTCCATGCTCTCTTCATCCAATTTAATTGGGTCTTTCACATAATTTCTTGTCAGCCTCTGTAGAGGTTTTGCCATCAGTGAAAATCCACTGATCCACGGTCTACAATATCCAACCACTCCCAAAAACATTCACACCTCTCTTTGTGTTGTTGGTGGTTTCATGTATTTAATCACTTGAATACGCTCTGATGTTACCTTTCTGACTCCCTTCTCAATCTTGTGACCTAAGTATTGGACTTCTCGCTGACAGAATTGTAATTTTGCAGGGGACACTTTATGTCCACCTTCTGCCAAATGGTTCAGTAAAGCAACTGTGTCTGCAACACAGCCTTCTCGAGTCTTTGATGCCACCAGTAGGTCATCAATGTACTGAACCAGAACAGATCCTTCAGACATTCTCAAATTTTCCAAACATTTTTTCAAGATCTGGTTAAAAATTGAAGGAGTCTCAGTATACCCTTGAGGAACTCGGCACCACACCAAAACACGGTCTCCAAACCGGAAAGCAAATAAATACTGGCTATCCGGATGCAGGGGAATCGAAAAGAATGCATGACACAAATCAATCACTGTATACCATTCTGCATCATGTGGGATTTGATAGAGAATCACTGCTGGGTTTGGCACAACTGGGCAACAAGGCACAACAATTTTGTTCACCTTTCTTAAATCTTGCACTATTCTATAGGTTCCGTTTGGCTTTTTCAATCCCATAATAGATGAATTACAAGGACTACTCATTATTTCTTTTAAAATTCCTTGTTCAATCATTTGATCAATTACAGAAATTATTCCTGCTATTACTTCTGGCTTCATTTTATACTGTGGTGTATTTGGATAGTCAACACCATCTTTCACTGTAATTCTAATCGGATCCACTTTCTTCATTAACCCAATCTCCTGTCCTGTGAAATCCCACACCTCTGAATTCACTACCTTCATCAATTCTTCAGGCACACATTTGTCTGTAAGAAGCGAAAATAACTCATTCACTTCTGTTCCTTGCTTTGCTAGCACCATTTTAAAAGCAACATCCTCATCAGGTGTCTGAAATGCAATACCATCCGGTGTGCAGTAAATTGTGCAATTCATTTTGCACAACAAATCTCTCCCTAACAAATTCACTGGACTCGAGTCACACACTATGAACCGATGCATGTCTTTAAAGGGACCAATATGCACTTCAATTGGTTTAGTAACTGGAGTATTAATCTGTTTATTTGAGACTCCTACTACCTGGATAGTTTCTCCTGAGAGGGGTAGGTTTGGAATTTCTGCTGCTCTCACAGTAGAACGGGTAGCACCAGTGTCCACAAGAAAGGTGATATCATTACCTTCCACTTTTCCATCAACAAATGGACCTGACTGATCTACCTCTAGAGTAGCGCCAAGCACGCACTCTTCCTCCCCCTCAGGCAGCGTCATTGATTCGACTCAACATGATCTCCATCACATTGCATCCAAAATTGGGGAATCACATTCGTGTTAGTATTTTTACCAACCTGGTCTTCTCCGTGGAACCCTGTATCCGCACTGTATCTTTGAGCATTTACAATATGTGGCAACGGTGGTTGCGGGACCTGATACTGGGTAGTAACTACCTACTGCTGCGGTGGCTGTTGCACACCTACCTCACTCTGCACCTGTGGGGTTAAAATTTGATTTCCTCCATTAGTCCTCTGCACTGATCTACACTCATTCTTCCAGTGTCCATACTTTCCGCACCCATGACAAGGAAATTTCTTTTTCGCCTCTTCCCTGCTCATTTGTCCCCTACTTCTACCTCCACTGGGCCTTTGAGCATTCTGACTAACTCCTCCCATTTGGTTTATAGACTGGGAATTCAACTGAGTTTCTTGCTGCTCTGCTACCTTTACTTGTGCCCACATCATCTTTTCTTTTAATTTGCGATGGCGAGCCTCAATGTCATCGCTGCAGTATTTTGCATACTTCAAAATCTCATCAATCGTTTTGGCCTGCCAACACAACATGTGTTGCTGTATCATCTGACTAATCTCAGGTCTTAATCCATACACAAACCTATACACAAAATGACCCATATCTTTGTCTCCAATATTCTCAAAACCACTATACTGCTTAAAAACTTGTAATAACCTCTCATAATATGCATGCACAGACTCTTTCAGCTCTTGGGTTATTCTATCGATTTTTACCCAATCAGTTTCCTTAGGGGAAATTTTGCTTTTCAAGAAAGTAATCACCTGATGGTACTTTTTCATCACCTCATCAGAAAGTGCTCCTGTTTTGAAATCCCTAGGATATTAATCTTTTGGCCAATCAACTGTAATCTTACATTCAGTCCATAAATCTGCAGGGACAACAATTTCATATAATCCATCTAAATCTTTGAACAATACTTTCGAAACTTTCATGAACCTCTCAACTTGTTTGTACCATTCCACTGGCTTTCCTCTCAACCTGGGAAACTCATTGGTAAAAGACAATATATCCTATCTGGACCACGGAACATGCACATAACCTCCTCCTGGAACTTCTCTCATGGCACATTACAGAGCTACATTTTCTACTTCTCTTACTGGACATAAATGTATTTCTTTAGCAGCCATTTCTTCTTTCTTCCTCATCCATCTACCCTTCCATCTTTCCACGTCTCCCCATTTTCTCAAAACAACCATTAACTCTTTTATCTGCAATCATCTACCCGACGTATTCATATTCTCTATATCCTTTTCAGTAAAATCCACTCTATATGTCTTCTGCAACACTTTTGATCTCCCCATGTCTACTCCTAATTCATCCGCAGCTTCCACTAACTTTTCATGAAGATTTTTCGCTTTCCAAGTAATACTCTTACACAGATACATCAATTCATCATCCTGATAAGTCTTTAGCCTGTCTGGACTTATGGTCCCAATGATCATTTCCAGATCTACTCTCAACTTACATACATCTATAGGCTGTGGCTGTGTTTTTCTCCTTTGTAACCCTTTCACCCAATCATCTAACCCTTCAGTTGTTGGACCTATTGAAACTTCACTTCTGGGAATTTCTTCCAATCTATTCTTTTTGGCTGAAACTGCATTATCTCCCTAGGTGTTTCAATTATTGTTAGATTAGTCGGAGGTGTTGACCTAGTAACTTTAGTGGGCTGTTCACTTTGGACACTTACAACGTTAATTCTACTACTAGCTGATGTTATAGCAGAATTTAAGGGACAGTCAAGGAAGGTTCATGGATAAGTCTATTTTCAAATACTGGTATTGCTGGACCTATAGTTACTGGTACAGTTATCGCATCTATTTTCATATTCATCTGATTCAATTTTTCAACTAATTCTTTGGTTTTTATTGCCAATTCTGCTTCTCCTTCCTGCTCTACATCGCTTACAGTTGGAACTGGTGTTGTTTGAGGTGTCATTGGTGTTTCCATTGACGGTGCATTTGGTGTCACCATCACTGAATTCTCCTGATAAGGTGGTGGTTGTTTAACTAATATATCATCCAGCAGCTCATCATCAGATTCATTTGGGTTATATCCATAACCAAATTGCTCTAAATGTCTCCTTTTCTCCTTACATTTGCTTCCTGCAGTCTCTCCTACCATTAAAACTGGATACAATCCTTCAGTTATCTCTCCATTTCTCCATCTCTTCATTCTGTCTTCATGCCTTTCATCATGAAATCTTCCAAACATAAATCTATTAATCCTTCCACCTCTATGTCTTTCCCTTTCATACATTTCGTCTTCCCATTCTACCAATGCTTCAAACTGTGTTGGTCTAGGTCTTGGATCTAATGCCATCATCTTTTCTCTCAAATTACGCAATACTGCCAAATTAAAAGAACCATGCTCTGGGAAAGCTAGCACACCATCATTCTTCGTATATCCTACCCAATTCTCTAGCCAAACACATGTGTGATAACCATATTTCAACATCATATAAGACGCTGGTGTCTTTGGTGGAGGGATAGGAACTCCTTCTCTCGTTATTACAGGTTTGTCCTTTTTAAAGAATCTTTTAATTTTGCCAAACCAAGTCAATTTCTCCTGTTTTGGTTGTTCGAAATACATTTTTGCTACTTGTCAACAGCTTTACTCAATCCAAATCTTTGTCAACGCAATCCACTATAGTTCACCAATCAAACTCCTTTGCTTCCCTAGACACCTGACCAATGTCAGCGCGACACACTCTAACTCTTACAATCGGAGCGCTCTACGTCTCCGCTATCCTGTCCAATACCAGCACGGCTCACACCAACCAGCCAATCTGAGCTTACCTTGTCTTCGCAGTCTGACCAATGCCAGAGCGGCTTTTTGTGACGTCAGCCTCTCCTCCTACTAGTGACCCTCCCTTTACAAAATTATTGGCACTTTTCTAAGTCCTTTTTCTTTACAATAACTTGTTAGTTACACCATAAAACAATACCACACTGTCTGTTTACTAAATAAAGAGATTGTTTTTCACTTTCAAGAATGTTCCTTTCAACACGGGCAAGTATAACAATTCCGCTATCCTTCCCTTCATCCAAGCTAGGGGAGGACCTGTTACTTCTTTAGGGATAAGGCCAAAGTTTCACAAGAGGACCTTTTGTTGGAAAGGAGGTCTCGCTACTCTTCTGGGAATAAGGCCAAAGTTTCACAGGTGGACCCTTCGCTATCTCACTCTTTTTCTACATACACGCTAAATAGTCCCTAAAATAACACGTGTTATCACTAATGAAACAGACAATGCATCTATTCCCTTGTGATTTCACTTCTCACACTTTTCCTCTGCCTTATTTCAGGCTAACTTTTACTTTGCCGGCTTCCCAGATACCCTTCTGTACCTGTGTTCCAAAGACTACATAGAAACGCGATACTAACTCACTTTACATGGAATGTTAAACATTTAATCAATAATCAATAATCAATAAATCACCAAACTAATCAATAATAACCATCATTCTGCTACCAGAAAAACTGACCCAGGGCAACCCCTAATTCATGAACCAGGGACCAAGAGAAATCTCTTCACACATAAATTGCTTACCAAACAACGGGGCCCATCACACATTACCCATAAATGATCCCTGAGGACAGGCGCTGGATTTGGGGGGTTTAATTTGTCAGTTTTATTATGCACAATACTACCCTTCACATTAATAACATTTGTATATATTCCTAACTATTCGTAATCTCAACTGTCTTCTTCCTTTGGTCGATGGACCATTAGTTGAAGAGTTGATGGTGACTATGATTAACTAAACAGTTTAATACTTCAGCTAAATAACCACAGAGTCATTTATCCAGTTAATGATTTTTATCTTACTAAACTTAATTGCTCATAATTCAGATTGTGAATGCACACACAAGATTACATATAAGAGAACAAATTATCAAGCAATGTAATCGAAATGAATCATGTGTATCGACATCAAAAGCGTGCATAGGAATGGGGAAGGGAAGGTACAGCATAAACACTTGCAAAAAATATATTGCAAATTAAGCATTTAAGGATGGTGATACCCACCAAAGAATCAGGAAAACCACTTCCTTGGCCGAGTTTGTGGCAAGAGGTCCTCAAAGATAGGCTCAGAGGACAAAGTTAACAGGACGGATATAGCTAAGTTTTGCCATAGAGTAGCAACCAAAAAATAATCTCCCAATTCAATCTACCTTGATCTATTTCTCCTCGGACGCAGTCTCCTCCCAAGCACTCCTGCAACGTTCTCGTACCTAAAGTGTTCTCTGGCTTCTCTCTCGATATTCTGTGCGTTCTGATCGTCTCTTCTCTCTGATCTGCCACACCGAACTGCACTGCCTCAGGTTCGTCTGATCTCTCTCCGACTCTCTGACACACCCCCAATTGGGATATCAATTATACCCTACTGTCTAGCTCACTATCTTACAATGTTGCAGTATCAGTAGAAACTCGGTATGTGATTGGTTGTCATAAGTCATGCTAGGGTCGCCTCATCCAGTTCTCCTCACAAATCCATCCTATACCGGTTTTAACAAAGGAAGGATTAAAGACCAATACATTCGTATACCACTAACATTCATAGTTATACATTTTGCAACTATTGTACATTATGATATCCGCTTCACATTCAAATTGCACGTAGTGATGGCTGTTCCCACAGTTGCTGTCGCGTCTTGGCACATAAACAATAGTACACAGGTCAACATGGCCTTCACACGTATTACATCAGCTGGTACACTCTGCAGTCTGCAAACAGGCAACCCATCTTTGCGCATGCATTCTCCGTGCCAACCAAGACAACCACATGCTGGTTCAAGCAAGAGGCCATTTTCATGCAGGCCCAATCTCGTACTAAAGTAAAATAAACACAGAAGAATATTAATTCATGAAATGAAACCCATTATGGTTACCTCCCACCATACTAATACCCTATATTAATTAATTCCTAGCAAAAGCTATTAATTTAAAGCAACCTTTTCGTTATTTGTGCACAACATGCAAAATGTGCAATGTACAACATAGCATAAACATGCATTAGTACGCTTTTTCAAAGCGCAAACAGTTAATACGTACTCATGCCAACATGGTTTAGTATATTATGTAAATTGCGTTTGCCCCCTGTGTGAATGTATGCATTCAGGGTTGGTTAGTCCATGCAGTCAATACATTATTATGGGGTTACTTAATTTCATGAGGATGTATTTTAGAAACCTCACTCCATCATGTCTTAAAAGTGTTGTGTGTCTGTTTGGGGCAGTTTAGTAAGTTAGGGGTTTTCAGGGGTTTTTGGCTTCATTTTTATTTTTCTGTGTAGACATAGGGTGTGATTGAAGGCTGTCTGGGAAGTAGAGAGGATGCAAATTTGATGAGAGTGAGGTTGGTGCCATGATTTGGATGATTTTGCACTACCTCCCCCATGTGCTTGGGTCTGGAGAGAGGGTCAACCAAGGATAAACGATGAAGGAGCTCAATGTCTGCTGGGAGCACATAAGAAAGTTTTTCTCCCTGTCACAAAGGTGAACCACACAGTGCACCAAAAAAAGCATCGCTGGGTGGATGTAGTATACTGTGAGGCTGACATACTGGTCCTAATGGGGCTGGAGGTAGCTGGGTCTGAAGGTATGTATCCGTTTACTAACATTATAATTTAATGCAGTTGACCTAAATATTACTTAGATGAAAGATTTGTGACGGGCATTTTCCTTAAACATGCATGGATAAATAATGTTTTTCAGAGAGTGACAGAGGGAAAGCAGTATGGTGCTGTTACAAATCCATTTACATATGTTGCAAATGACATGTGAATTGAAACATTGCTTTATAACATGAGTAATACACTTGGGGACAGATTGCTCTTTTTTTGACGGTGCACAATACAGCTAGACAATTAGCTGTGTGGGCTGTGTCCAATGATGAGGGCATGAAAGGGCCATATATAGCCAGACATGATGTACTGATCTCTCTCTTCCCTGGCACACACACTGCTGGATAACAGCTAATGCAGGCAAACTTGTACCATGGTCCAATGGTGCCTGTGTTGCAGCAAGGATAACTTTTGTGCATGAGGGTTTAGCCTACCTTCACAATAGTTAATCCTTATATGCAGTGCATTTTTATTGAGTGTGCTTCTGAATGCATCACACATACAAAGTAAACAAATCATGAATATTAGAGATATATATAATAAAAAGTTGGACCTTGATGGAGAAGGTGTACCATTGTGAGTCATTTCCAACTTAACTAGTCATGGTAATTCTGAGGATTAACCCAAAAAACATGGCTGGATGTGTGGGGACACCCAAGCTCAACCCATGCGACCCCTTCTCCACCCAGAGTAAATAAAGGCATGGATGTGTGCTGCCCTGCATTATCCAGGATTAACTAAACCAGTATGTTCAGAGCAAGATGGCCTTGGTTAAAACTATAAATCTTTCTTAAGGATTGCTCATCTTGCATGACACAAGGGCAACCCAATCATATTAAAATTGATGTCTTTATATGTTGAATTCTACATATGCTTTAATATTTATTAGTTCCTGCCACTACAAATGTCATACTGCATGATTATCTGTCAGCAATCTACAGACATCATGATCAAATTGTATGTAGCTGAGTATTTCACATACATGTGCAACGTCTGTAATATTTTTTATACAACATTATCTTACTATGGATGTATTAACATGTATAAGACAAATGTGCCTACATAAGACAACTTACTGTTATCTACAATTTCAGGTGGACACATTCCATTTGCTGCTGGAGAAATTGCATCCTTCTCCGACCTTAATGCTGAAGGTAAGTACCAGTACTTCATTTCCTTTCCAAGCTTGCTACATCAGTGTGTAAGACATATTTTCAAAAACGCTAAGTTACTAGGAGTGTGTATATGACTAACATTCCTAACAACTTGTTTGCAGCGGGATCATTACTAATTTATATCTATGTTGGAACTCCACATCATCTCATTTGAAATTTAATATGCAATAAGTGTACTGTACTGTATCTTTTTGGAAGTATGACCTTAAGTGTGGGTAATCACCATCCAGTCAGTCCATCTGCATAATTATTAATATATGTATTTGCCCAATCCTCACATATATCAGCACAGTGACCTAACCCCCATCATCACTGTGCATACGTACCTCTAATGAAATGAAATGAAATTATGATTTCTAAAGTGCACTACAACCCGCGGGTGTCTAAGCGCTGACTACCAAAACAGGGTGGGTCCGAGTAGAGAATAGCACCAGCCCTAGTGAAACACAAGAGAGGTGGAAGAGCATAATAAACTAGCAGTTGAATAACCAAGTTTTAAGAGCTTTCCGAAACGTGAATAGATTTTTTGAAGTTTTGAGTGTAAGTGGCATCGTATTCCACAGTTTGTCAGTGGCCACTGCAAAGCTCTTGCCTCCCCAGGTAGCTCTTTTAAACTTGGGAACAACCAAGTTAGCCTGGGAGGCCGATCTTAAGGTTCTGGCAGGGATGTAATGATGGAAGAGTTGCTTAATAGAACCTGGACCTTCAGAATGGAGGGCCTTAAAGGCTATGCACAGGGACTTGAGCATAACCCTCTTTTTGACCGGGAGCCAGTGGAGTAGGGGGAGAGACTTGGACACCGATTGATATTTTGGAATTCCCAAAAGCAGCCTGGCGGCCGCATTTTGGACCATTTGTAGTTTATCCAGGGCTTTATTATGGGCAGTCAGGAACAGCCCATTACAGTAATCTATTTTAGAAAAGATCAGTGTTGTGATCACTGCTTTGCGTAGGTCCGGAGGGATAAAAGGGAAAACCTTCCTGAGTGATTTAAAAATGAAAAGGCATGATGAGGTAATGGCATTGGCATGACCCACAAAAGAAAGTTTTTCATCAAACTGTACTCCCAGGTTTTTCACCTTTGGCACTGGGATGGGGAGGGTACCCAATTCTTGAGGCCAGCAGTAAGGGGACCAAAACGATGGTTGCTTGCCAAAGAGTAGTACCTCAGTTTTGTCTGAGGTAAATTTCAGACAATTGTTGGACATCCACCTCCCAATCTGTACCATGCAATTGTGAAAGCATTTAGCTGTGTTATCAGCATTCTCTGTGACTGACACTACAATCTGGGTGTCGTCAGCATAGGAGACAACCGAGAAGCCAAGGCCTTTGATTAGTGAAGCCAGGGGAGTAACGTACAGATTAAAAAGGGTGGGACTCAATGCCGACCCTTATGGTACACCACAGGGAAGGGTGAAAGATGTAGATCTGTGACCGTTACATTCCACATACTGCAGTCTGTCAGTGAGAAATGAGCTGAGGAGTTTAAGAGCAGTACCTCTAACTCCTATCTTGAACAGCCGGCTGATAAGGAGTTGATGGTTAACAGTATCGAACGCTGCCGAAAGGTCTAACAATATTAGGGCAGCGTTCCCTCCTTTGTCTACAGTTGTTCTGACATATTCTGCCGCTGTGATCAGGGCTGTCTCAGTGCTATGTTGACTTCTGAAGCCAAACTGAGAGGGATCCAGTAAGTTGTGATCCTGGATAAATAGAGAGAGCTCAGTCTTTATAGCTTTCTCTATCAGTTTGGCCGGAGGGGAAGTCAAGAAATTGGCCTGTAATTATTGGGATTTTCAGCATCCAGATTGTTTTTTTTTTTAAAGAGGAAGGATTGATGCAACTTTCCAATTTTTAGGGAAATATCCAGACTGGAGCATTTGATTAAAGATCCCCAAGAGATGTTCAGGAACTACGGCTGAACCTAGCTGCATAACTCTAGGCGGACATGGATCAAAAGGTGAACCTGACTTAATTTGCTTGAATCAGTTGGATACTTGGTCTATTGTAAGAGAGGAGAAGGCCAAGAGAGTGGAATTATTGGATTGGGAAGGTACTAATAAGTCGGTCCCAAAAATAGTGGCTTTCCTGATAACCTTTCCTGCTTTAAACCCATTTCCCTTTGATTGACTGTGGGTTGTCGTTACCCCCTGCTGCCTGTGGGTTACCATTCGAGCACAGCCCCACAGTGCTTGGGCTTGAGGTTAAAGCATTAAAGATCACTTCTACCTTGCTTTTGAAAAAGGTAGCAAGTTTGTTGCAGAACGAGGCATCTGCATTAAGATTACTGGCTGGTGGCGGGTTGTTTAGCTTGACCACTGTAGAGAATAACTCTTTAGAAGTATTCATAGCAGAATTAATCTTTTTGATAAAGAACTTAGATTTAGTTTTGGTCAGCAGTTTTTTGTATTGTAATAGTTCTGCCTTATAAGAGTCTCTATCCTCCAAGCAATAATTCGACCTCCATTTTCTCTCTAACCTTCTGCACAATTGTTTGGCCATTCTGAGCTCTTCATTGAACCAAGGTTCAGATGGAACAGTTCTATTGATATTTCCTCGTTTAGCTGGAGCTAGACTGTTAATGGAATCACTAATCCATTGATGATAATCATCAGTTGCTTGATCCAAATTGGGAAATATCGGTATACTAGATTCAAGCAGGGTCTTCGTGAGTAGACCTTCCGAAATCAAGTGCCAAGGTCGCTAGTTAAAGCTAGGCAAGCTCATGTGCTCTGCCGAACTGTGGCCCACTTCAGGTGAAACATCACTGCTTTATGGTCTGACCAGGTTAACGGTAGAGAAGGAGTAACATGAATAAGAGGACAATCTGAAAAGATGCCATTTAGGGTGTGGCCACCAGAATGCGTGGGACCTCAGACTAGTTGCGATAAACCTAAAAGAGAAAAGGAGGCTATGAGATCCTTGGTATCCAGATCTTCCTTATTCTCTAGGTGAAAATTGAAATCACCGAGAATCGTTAAGTCAGAGGAATTGGCTTTAATGTCCCATGGGGACTTGTCCACATCTAGAAAGAGGTTTCTAGGGCCTGGAGGTCTATAAATCAAGGCCCCATTAAAGGAGTGGTGATTTGTAAGACCAATTTTGAAGTTCAGGGCTTCACAACCAGGGTGGGGTAGTGGGTCAAATCTGACTTTAAAATCAGCTTTAAAAATAATTGATAGACCCCCGCCTCTGTTCCCAATGCGGTCCAGCCTGATTAGCGAGTAGCCAGCAGGGGTGACAGTAACCAGGTCTGGACCAGAGGCGGCGTCAGCCCAGGTCTCAGTTACAAAAGCAATATAAATTTTTGAATTGTCTAGAAAGTCAGCCATTTCCATTGCATGTTTAATGAGTGATCGGGCATTTAACAAGGTACATTTTATCGTTTCTGGCGTGCAGTTTTGAGTACTGTTTCCAGAGTGGTCAAGTGATTTTATCTTGCAACAATTGAGTCTGAGGGCGCAGACTGGGGAGATTTGGCGTGAGGGTGTATCACCAGGGGATAGTGTGGGGCCTGTACAAAGCCGCGCTTCAGTGTTAAAGGAGAGTAGCTCTTCCCTGCTATATGTCCGGTTATCATGGTGCTGGGGACCAAAACCGGCAGGGGGGCTGGCGCTGAGCGCGGACGGAGCACGGACGGGCGCAGACGGGCTTGCCTTTGGTGCACCTTCAGTGCGCCACCGGCTCGCCCGCAGGGCGCGTCCGCGTTGCAGCTCCCATCAATAAAGATGGAGAGGGTCAGCCAGTCTGAAAACTAGACCGCCGGCCCCTCCAAAATGGCGCCTGCACGTGTGCTGCATAGAAAGAGCACACCAGACACACCCAATGGTGGCAGGTTGGCACTGAGGACCTCAGCCATGTAGAGGAAGGTGAGCAGTTAGTTATTAAAAAAAAATATTGCGTGCATAAAAATACAGAGATCAAGTGCTCCTGCACCCTGCAACACGCAATAGTGCAGGAGGAAAAGTACTTTAAAACGAATTAAAAACAGCCAATAAAAACTGAATAAATGAATGAACAGCCTTACTAGGCTAGCGATTCCCCTGTTATCACCCCGGGAGTCTGTGGCGCGTCCGCGCTGCAGCTCCCATTAAATAGATGGAGAGGGTCAGCCGGTCTGAAAACTAGACCACCGACCCCTCCAAAATGGTGCCTGTATGTCTTCAATGTTCCCGTGGATAGTGTGACATGCATCATGTTATGATAACACTCTCAATCCATAGGTATGTTGGTTAACAGTATGGATGCTTTTTGCAGCTGACATAATCTGATACGTCATATCAGTTATGTTTCACATTTTTCATTAACTTTTAGGTGTTTATGTCAGAACTTTGCTGCCTAAAGCAAATAACTGTTCCATGAGGCAACAAAATATATCAACAGTTCAGAATAGCGGGGGCGGGGTCTCACCGCGCTGCAAGATGGCCGAATCGTATGCGAGCTCTGCCGGCCGAGCCAACAATCCTGCATAACCCATTTGCTGCGGGACCCATCCGGCTGCAACACTGAGGACATGACATCCTGCGGGCGCCAGCGGTACGGCAGGAGTATTGTTGGCCCCACGCTGGAGCAGTTCCAGGCATAAATCCAAGCGGAGCTGGCGGGCAGCGGCTGCAGCCTATCCGGGCCATCCGGCTAGTGCGTCGGCGTCGGTGCTGTGGCACCGGACAACTGTGCCAGTGAGGAGGACGAAGAACTCTGGTTACGGTGCTGGTTGCATGCCTCGGGCGGTGCCCTGTGAGTGTTCGTGCCGCAGTAAAGACGGCCCTGCTTTGTAGCTGGGCTGGAGGTGGGCCCAGGGGGAACAACCAACGGGCGACAACTGAGGCCTATCGGGGCCCTGCAGCTGGCGTGGAGTCACCCGGCTCTGCGGGCCTAGATAACTGTGCCGGCACTGGAGGCGGAGAGCCCCGGCTGCAATCGGAACCGCAATCCTGTGGAGAAACTCCCGGGGGCTCGCCAGATCTCCCCGCTGGAACTTGCAGTAAGAGACTGTGACCGCACCGCGGGGGATATCAACCTAGCTAGTGCGGCGAGTGGATCCGGGCCGCACCCCCCTGACACACGACTAATTTCCACACTGCAGCGCTTTCTTCGGGGGAACTCACTACACCTCTGGCCCGTCCTGGACTGCGCGCCACGGCCTGCAGCTCTGCTCTGCTGCTGCTGACATCTGCACTATCACAGCCCCGGATCGGAACCCCCTGGGGCCGTGCCTCTTGAGCGCTCCCTGCTGCCCGCGCTGGGGGAAAATGGCGAACCTGTGGTGCCCGTGAGCAGGCGTGGCCTACCTGTCAGGCTGCTCTCCATCTGCGAATCCAAGAGAAAGCGGAGAACAATGCTGCCCCGGTCTTCATTGATCTGCTGTTCACATCTGACTGGGCCCTGATGCCACCGGGAGCGGGGGTTTGTGATGGCGGTGCAGTACAGCTCCACTCAAATCGGATACAGGACTCATCTTTCTGGGACTCACTGCCTCCGTGTGGCCGCCGGCCTTTCTGGGCCGCGACGGCCTCTTCCAGTGTGTGGTGCTGCCGGCCCCCACCCACCCGCGGCCATGGGCAAGCCAAAAGGCAGGCAATCCAAACTTTCCTTCGAAAGGAAACGCATCGCCAGGCAGGCGGACCCTGACGCAGAGAAAGACCTTGCCTCACATCCTGCGGAAGATGCCGAAGAGCAGGAACTGGATTTGAAAGAAATCCTGTTGGAGGTGAAGTCAAGCTTAAAAAACATTGATGCCAAATTAGACTTACTTACCTCCAGCCTTGACAAGGTCAAAAACCAGATTGATGCCCACGATTCTCGACTTGACCATGTGGAATCTAACGTGTCTGAGGCAGAAGACAATCAAGCTGTGACCTCTGAACGTCTATTACATATGGACAAGGTGCTAGAACCCATTAAACAAAAAAATGAAGACCTCGAAGCCTCGAGTTGCAACAATGTCCGCGTTGTATGAGTGCCAGAATCTGCCGCAATCTCTAGAATGGAAGACTTCATGGAAACCATGCTGCGAGACCTCTTCGGCTCAGATCTATCTCTAGTCTTCATTGTCGAAAGAGCTCATATATCGCTGGGCCCAAAACCCCCTCCAGGGGCTCCACCCTGCCCGATCGTGGCACGTTTGCTGAATTACAAAGACCGTGACATGGTCCTCCGGCTGGCCAGAGAGCTGGGCCAAATCCAATACAAAGGCGACACTCTGTCCTTCTTCCAGGACTTCACCATTGCAGTGCAAGCGGCCCACCGGGACTTCCTACCAACCAAACGCCTCCTACACCAAGTCAACATAAAGTATGCCATGCTGTATCCCACCAAGCCTAGGATAACCCATGACGGCAAGACACACCACTTTACCAATCCGAAACAAGCCCTCTAGTACGCCAAACAACAGGTTAAGTGTAGCTGTTCCCAGGAGGCCATGGCACGTTCCTCGATGGAGGCACAGCTCAGTGACAACGATTAGCTACAGCCCGCTATTACTCTCTCCGGGACTCAAGGACTTGAGTGTTGGACTGCTGCCGAGGGGCTGTTGCTCCTGAGGTCGCTGACGGTTTTGTTCCTCTCCAATATGATGTCACTCTTTTACGCCATGGTATGTCGTCAATTGCACTACATCACTGCATTACTTAGCAATTCCTGCCTCAGTAGCCCCGCGGCCGGAGGTCCACTTTCTATGGTTAACGCTCGGCCACACAGCCTCATGATGGGTAGTTCGCACAGAGTATCCACTGCCCCCAGGGATAATTCCCAGATG
Source organism: Calotriton arnoldi (assembly GCA_963921515.1). Lineage (NCBI taxonomy): Eukaryota > Metazoa > Chordata > Amphibia > Caudata > Salamandridae > Calotriton > Calotriton arnoldi. Next base: position 198,771 of record CAWUFW010018180.1, read on the forward strand.
TTACTGTTATGGGTATCGATATCTCAACCTAATTGGGGGGTTGGAGTGGGTGGAGGGTGGGACGGGAGGGCTGGGATTGTTGAGTGTCAGTTCAATGAGTTTTGTTTAATGTATAATAAAAATGTTGGCTCATTGGCATGCACATACATCTTCCCTATCAGGACACAACTTATATTACCACTTGCACAGTACGGCACCCCTTTCCGGTGAACCTCTGCTGCACCCTAAGATAAAAATGGGCAGGGTAGCATCAGTTAAACTCATCACATGGAACATAAGGTGTCTAAACAATAGCAGAAAGATTCGCCTAGTGCACGCTTAACTGAACAGACACAATGTCGATATCTACCTACTCCAAGAGACGCACCTCGTCAGCAACACTCTCCCCTCCCTGCTCACTAGAGGATGGGGATTATCCTATTCATCCACATACTCAACTACGCATGGGGGATCTGTATTCTCATTCGGAGGGGCCTGGCCTGGACCATGACCCATTGCATCTGTGACGATGCAGGGCGTTATATTATTTTGACAGGTACACTCTACAACCACCGCATAACCCTGGCCACCGTCTATGGTCTCAATGTGGACGATCCGGACTTCTTCACTAGGGTCTGGCATTTGATAGCCGGTTCTGACCCCCGACTGTACTCTGGTGCGGTGACTTCAATGTCCTGCTGGTAGACGCGCTGGACAGAGCAGGCAGCTCCAGACTCCAACGCGCGCAAGGGCACATGCTTCTCCCTGCAATCCGTAGCGTGGTCCAGAATAGATTACTGGCTGGCGAACAGAGACAAGCTGTCCTGGCAGCCAACAGTCACCCACTTGCCACATACTCTCTCGGACCATTTCCAAGTGCAACTGGTCCTTCAGCCCCCTCATGCACTCCCAAGCATATTTTCATGGCAATTCTCCCATGCGCCCTTAGAGACTCGGGGGCATATTAGCAAGAACGGCGTTAAAATTATCGCTGCTTTAGCGGCAGGAAACTGCCGCTAAAGTGGCGATAATGGGCTTGATAATATGCCCTTGAGAATTCCAATAGAAGCCCAGAATCACAGCAGAACATGGGCTTCTATTGGTATTCTCAAGGGCATATTATCAAGCCCATTATCGCCGCTTTAGCGGCAGTTTCCTGCCGCTAAAGCGGCGATACTTTTAATGCCGTTCCTGCTAATATGCCCCTTAGTCTTTAGGGAGATGGTACGTGCAGCTATTCAAGACTATTTTGAGCATAACAGTTGGTCAATCGGCTCCCCCGCCGTGCTTTGGGACGCTTTCAAAGCGGTTATTCGCAGCATGTGTATAGCCAAGCAGCACGGTATTCTTAAATCTATCCGCGAGACGATCTTGGCGCTTGAAACCGAGATTTCCTCACTTGAGACTCAGTTCCACTGCTTCAATGACGCCGGCACCCTTACAAGCATATGCCGAAAGATGTTGGCATATCAAGGGGAGGCACTGAGAGAAGTCTTTTTCCTGGGAAAGAGACCCAGGTGCGTAGATACGGTGAGGGAGACCGCCCTGGCAAAACATTAGCCAGGCTGCTCCAGAAACCTCACGCGGCATCTTACATCTCCAACTTACTCAACTCTGACGGCCGAAACTGCTCCTCTACCCCAGAACTGCTACAAATCATCGTCGATTTCTTCGTTCATCTCTACTCTTCCTCCCAGACGACAATGACCTCGGATCTCCAGGCCTACTTTGACGCCATCGAGCTGGTGTGCCTTTTGGATGCTCATCGGGAGTTCCTGAACTCCCCATCACTGCAGAAGAGGTACAACAGGCAATTGTTGGCCTCCCCCCAGATAGACCCCCCAGTATAGATGGACTACCAGCCGGTTTTTACAAAGAATATTCCGATATTTTAACCCCCAAGCTCCTGGATGTCTACCACGACGCGATAGAGGTGGGCTCACTCCCTCCCCGATGCGGGAGGCTGTAATCTTCACGCTTCTCAAGCCTGACAAGCCAGCTAACCACTGCGACTCTTACCGACCCCTGTCACTCATCAATATAGATAACAAGATATTCGCTAAGGTTCTGGCAAACAGGCTACAACTCCTGCTCCCGGTAATGATCAGACCTGATCAATTTGGTTTCATACCGGGCTGATCTACAACTCATAACCTCAGGACCATGTTTGCAGTTATGCACTATCTACATCCCCATACCCCCGCAGTGGCCGCCCTGCTCGATGCCACAAAAGCCTTCGACACTTTGGAGTGGGGATATCTGTTCCCACTGTTGGGCAGGCTAGGCCTCGGCTCCAACTTTATTGCACAGATCCGCCTTCTTTACACCCTGCCCACTGCCCGAGTGCACCTCAACGGGCAAATATCAGACCCCTTCCCAGTCGCTAGAGGCACGCAGCAAGGGTGCCCACTTTCCCCTTTATTCTTCGCCATTGCGATGGAACCCCTTGTTGTATTCCGCTTTAGGTGTGCGTATATAGGTTTTCCAGAAACATGTCCTTATATAGGCACAATTCGCATTGCCCTTATATAGGCATAAGATCCCAGTCCTTATTTAGGCATTAGCCATGCAATCCAAATACAGGCATGGTCACTTACATCCGTCCACCCTAACGTCACAACGAGTTCTTAGAAACCAGACCCTTAAGCTCTTGGGACTTCCCCTAGCACAGGATTATTGATTTCTCCAAGAATTCATTTATTATGCATGAACCGCTATACCTTAAGGGTTTATTCCTGACGTCTTACTCTGCCCGACTTTACGTCAATGCTAACATTCCAAGGCACCTACCGGGTATACATATACCTTCCCTTGCCCAAGCAAGTAGGAGGAGACCTCGACTTTAGAGGAGCCCGTGTCCCGGCCTGACGCATTGACAAGAGACGCTGTCATCCCTGCTCGCAGAGAATCCAGCTTCCAGTGTTCTGACTCCCTTCGCGGGGTGTTAGAGTTCGAGACCTGGAAGGAGATTCCCACCTCTCTCATTCTCAAGGTATGGAGCTAACTAGAACCTAGAGGGACTCTTGGCATACTAGACTTGACATACTAGACTATAGCATACCATACTATAGAATACTTCACCTACTCCTTACCTTGCACTACACTTAGGTTAGGTACACTGGGGTAGAACTAGTTAGAGAAGCATCTTATGAGTACTCGCATTTTTAGCTTATGTTATTTATGTATATGAGTATATGTGTCATAGCTAAAAGATAATGCTAGCGCAGTATTATTTCTTTCTACTGCTTACGCTGTACATTATATATCTTGCATACTGTCTTGTGATCATAAAAGCTCATATCTCTTACACGAGAAACAAGACTGTTCAATAAATCCTTTTATTGAAAGGCCCGTCTATTCTTTCTGTGTAACTCTGAAGAAACTAAGCATGCACGATTAGCTGAGTGAAACTGTTATCTATTGTTTCCACGAGAGTGTTCCGATTCTAAAGGGAAACAAAGTTGTCATGTTTATGCGGTTGCCAGAAACTACTCCCTTTTTGTTTACAAGGAGTTTCTAGTGTCCTCTGAGTTAGCTGGCACAAAGTAATTAAGTTTAATATACTCGATAGGGACATACTGACCTCAGTCCTATGTCGAATCTATAGGGTATATTATTCCAATGCGCAGAGCCTATTAGGGAAATAGGAACTACACTACATGGCGCCCAACAGTTTGGTAAGGCACTAATTTAACGCTAGATACTGAGTAACTTTGTCGTGCTTTTCTCAGAGACCCCTACTCACATACTCCATAAGACGCCTGGAGTGGGTAGGGTTAAGTATCCACCAAAGCTAAATAGGACAAAAACCCTATATATTAGCTGTTTGGTTTGTTCAACATTGAAGGATACAGTGTTCCAAAATATTGTGCACCTTATCTTTTGTTTCCTTGAAACTTGTTCTACATTTTTCAAAAAACAAATGTCCCTGCACGGGGATAATGGCACCGAGAACGGTGTAGCTGTGGCTGACCCAGTCATAACGGCTTTTAATTTTACAGGTTTAAATGAAGATGATGAGGGTGTTATAAACATCCCTCCAAACTTAAGGAGAGCCATCACTCTAAAACTTATAAAACACGGCCTAACACCAAGAGGTGGTAGAGCAGTTTTTGTGATAGAGGCACACGAATCATTTCAGACAGAGGTATTCTATTCATGGATAGTATTCCCAGAATCAATTCCAATAACAAAACTGTTTCACTTCTTTAAAGAAGATGAACCACCAGAGGAATATATTCCTTTCGAGGATATTGAAATTCCACTCACATACCAGGAGCATAATCTCTGGTTTAAAGGCGCCCTAAAACATCACAAAAACATTACCAGGCTCGGTCCACTAGGTAGACCAGGAGCAACATGGCCAATTCTAGCCGGCTACACACCTCATCCTGACATCGATGTAATGTCAGACGAGGAATTACTTACTCAACTACAAGAGTTAATAAAAATTTACAGACAATTAGTCCAATATGTCATGCGGACTTTCACAGTCCAACCACCAATGACCATTCCAAATCAAACCCCTCAACAGGGGAATACACTAAAAATTACTCCACAGACTTTACACGCAGTCATGGGTAAAATGCCCACAAAACGTGAGCAAATTCCATTCTGGATAGCTCAAAAAATTACTCAAATCGAAGCAGTATTTCCTAATACTAGCCCTTATAAGAAACACAGAATCCTAACAATCTGTTTACCAATGGGGATCACACCACAACTGGAAGATTACACCACTTGGGATGCAGTCTTTGCTGTCATCTATACTAAAACACATGGTGTTCCGTTAATTGCAGTAATACCAGATGTCCTGAAACAAATTCAAAACGAATACGGGGCAGAACCTGCTCTGAATTTAGGTATGAAATTACTGAAAAACTTCGACCAGGTCTCAACAATAATATTATCTAATATTAAAGGAGAGGCAGCATCAGTGGCGATCCGCCAACGCTTAAGGGAATTTGATGTAACAGAACATCAACATAAACTACCCAGAATAATAGAACAATCTTATGCAGAATTAGGAAGAGATAGTTTGGGTGGAAAACCTTTGAAGCCAAAACTATCTGAAAGTCCTGAGAAGGACTCTATTAAACAAAATCCTACATCTTCTAAAAAGAAGTGGGAAACTAATAAACAAAATTCAAACGAGACACGTTCTCAATCCCGAGGTAGGTCTCCTCAAAAGGAGCCCTCTGAAAGGAGGTATAACCTCAGGAATAGGGATAATTTAAGAAAACCTGATAGGTATCAAGATACACGTTCCTCTCGTACCTTTCAGATATCGTCACAGACATCAGAAAGGACGGTCAGAACATAGAGAAGAACGCGTGAAATCCAAAGACGACAAACACGTTCGGAAAAATAAATCAAAACCTCAATTCACATAAAAGAAGGTAGCAGGTCTGAAGATCAGACATGCATAGAATACTGAGAACACAGCTCAAGAACGGAGAATGGGCTCAGACAATGCTGGACAGTGCAGCAGAAGTCACAATAGCTCACCAGAACCTGAAGGAACTTCTGGAGATAGTGGACTTGAATGAGTACATCACAGTAGAGACTGTAGACACCAGGGTTAGTGCTCCACAAAAGTTATATGAAATAACACTCCGAATGGAGGGAGACATACCAAGAAAAGTGAAAATACTCTTTTGGGAGAAACTTTCAAGGGGTTATGATATACTTCTAGCTGAAAAGGACAGGCCACCAACCTTGTCAGGGAGTGCCCACATGGTGAGGACATCATTACGCCTGCCTTCTCCAACCATATTCCAATTCACCTAAAATATACTTATGCCAGGAAATGGGCAGTTGCCCAGGCCCCAGCATTATATAAAAATCATGTAGGATGGGATGAGGACTCACCTCATCACAAAATACATCTAAAAATGAACCTACTGCTCAAAGGCAGTACCCAAAAAAGCAAGAAGCTAAAAAACAGGTCAGGGAGATCTTAGATCAACTTGAATACCAAGGGGTGTTTGAAACATGCACCTCCTCAATGAACAATCCTTTGTTTCCTGTATCCAAACCAGACAATACATATTGTCTAGTTTTGGATTACAGACACTTGAAAACTTGTTCTAAAACATTTGCAGTGCAAAATGCACATAGTACAGCATTAATGAATAACATTGTGCGTAAAAAATATAAAACCACATTAGACATTTCAAATGGTTTCTTTTGTCAAAACATAGCACCTGAAAGCAGGTACTTAATAGCTTTCTCAATAATGGGGACCCAGCGTCAATTTTGTAGACTCCCACAAGGGTTCAAAAACAGCCCGGGATTATTCTCAGCGAGGGTAACAGAGTTACTACAAATTTATGATAATGAGGCATTGTCATATGTCGATGACATGTATCTGACAGACGATGACCTAGATAGGCACTTGAACAGGGTGAGTAATATTATATTGGGCTTCGCCTCAGAGGGCTATAAATTCAACTTTAAAAAATCCAGAATTGCCCATCTCAATGTCCTTTTCTTAGGGTATGAACTTTCAAGTGAAGGCAAGAGCCTGGCAGCTAACTTTTTAGAAAAGTGCGCGCTGCTCCAACCTCCAAAAACGCTGAAAAATGTACTATCTATCTTGGGTTTCCTAAATTTTGGAAGAACTTACATTCTAAATTACGCAGAAAGGGTTAAACATCTCTACGAATTAATCAAACCTGATTTTTCAACAAAACATTGGAGACAGGAACACACAGAAATCCTGCGTTCACTCCAAGCTAACATGTTAGCAACAAATCACTTACAAACACGCGTAAATACACGCAATTTAGTGATCCGAATAATTTCGGGTCAATGCGGATTCACCTATTTAACATTTAATGAGGGTGAAAAGGTACCAATAGCATACAAATCACATTTGTATACACAAGCAGAAATGCGCTTCACTTCAACAGAAAAAATACTGACAGCAGTTCAAACCGCTGTGGCAAAAGAAAGAGCTTTAGCTCAAGGGAGACGCATTATTGTCGTAACCCCAGTACCAGCCTTAGAGGCGGTTACAAAAGCGAGCATTCCAAATGCAAAAGCTTTACATCCTAGATGGATACAATGAGTTAATTCTCTTGCTGCAACAGATGTTGAATATGTTTTTGATCCCGATTTAAAAACACAAGCGTTCCTGCAATATGAACATGAATGTCCTCTTCCCACTGAAATTTTGCCTCTAGATCAGTACGAATTTATAATTTACACTGACGGATCAGCACAACCCGCTACAGGGAGTAAGCAAGCTTACAGTGCAGCGTGCGCAATCGTTAAAGATCGCATGCAAGATGGTAACTTCAGACCAATGGTCACTAAAACTCAATCACTAGGAGATTGTACAGCTCAGCGAGCTGAGCTACAAGCATTCAAACTGGCACAGATCGCGAATTCCCCACACTTATAGTGTGCGATTCTTTTTACTGTGTTCAGTCGTATAATGAATATATACAGAATTGGCTTGAAAACGGGTTCAAAGATGCAAAAGGTGGCACAATAAAGCATAAAACGCTTTGGGAACAAGTAGTTCAGTTGAAAAACGAACTACCAAAGGCTCACGTGATACATACGCTGAGTCATCAACGTGATGGCGTTCACGTTGCAGGGAATTCATTGGCTGACGAAGCCGCAAAGGGGGCTGTTCAGACGGCTTCCGTAGCTGCGATCACTCGTTCAAAAACGAGAATAGACAGTGAGATATTGTTGGCTGTCAATGCTTCAAGCAAAGGCAGTGGTGCAGCGTTACCAAAAAAATCTCCACTCAAGTACTCTTATGTAATTGATGCAAACAACGTTCCTTTTGCTCGAATCCCTGGAGTGGGGGATAGGGTAATTCCAAACATGGAACGTAGATTAGGACTAATCCTAGTAGCACATGAGGGGATAGCCTCTGCCCATGCAGGTGTTTCTGCAACAGTATCTTTACTAAAACAAAGATATTGGTGGCCTGGCATTAGGAAACAGACCAAGAACTATGTTTTGGAATGTGAAATATGGCAACAGATGAAAGTCTCCACAGTGAAACGTCCTGCGCAGACACCCCTGTTGATTTCAGACAAACCATTAGCTTGTGTTTACCTGGACCACTGCGGTCCCTTGCAAAGGGACGGTAACTATAAATATATAATGGTCGCAGTGGATTCGTGCTCAAGGTTCCTATGGATATGGCCTCAGTGCTCGGCTGACGCTCGAACTGTTATAAAAGATTTGCGAGTCTTTATCGGCACATACGCAATTGGCACACTACATTCTGACCCGGGCCCTGCGTTCAGCTCTCGGGCTTACAAAGAAGCCATGGCCAGTTTGGGCGTAGCATTGCGGTACTCCTCTCCGTTTCATCCTGAGGGAAATTCTGTTGTGGAAAGGAAAAACCGGGACATAAAGCAGTCTATAACAGCTAGAGTATTAGGTTTGGGTGATGGGTGGGTCAAACATCTTTATGGGGTCCAACGCTCATTAAATAATTTGCCAAGAAGTTCTCTAGGGGGGGTCACTCCATATGAGGTCCTATTTGGGACAAGAATGTGGGTTCCTGATCTCGAATGTAAAGGCACAGTGGTGGAAAATAAACCCTTTGATATCAAAGATCGTTTGGCTGTTTTACAGGATCTAAATGAACTAAGATCGAAACAAAGCAACGTGTTCCTGAAGCCAACCACCACTGGGGAAACACCGGCCGTCCCAGCAAGGACTGTCTGGATCCAAAAGTTGGGGATCTAGTCAGAGAGAAGATTGCGGACAAGAAGGAATTTGGACCTTCTTACAGACAACCAGTACCTGTCCTAGCCGTACACGGAACAAGAACAGTACTTCTGCCGCCCTTTGCTGGAAAAAAGGAGAAAAGATTTGTGTCAATCGACCTTATCAAACCACAGTATGTGGCCAATACTAAATAGTAGGCCTCGTGGACTCCGACCTAGTAGCAGACGCACTCCTCTCGCTACTATCCAAGAGGTTCAGACTGAAAGACTCATAACCATCGAGAATTCAGCAGTAACAGATGAAGGACTGAGCAACAATGCTATGGAACTCATCCCTCTTGAAACTCAAGTAACAGTTCGTCCAGATACACCTGTCTACACCAACGTAACAAGTGATCAACTGGTTCCAGAGATTTCAACAAATCCTGATGCAATTCCAACAATTGACCGAACTGCTTCTGGCTATTTCATTAACTTTGATACGTTTTCTGAGGATCCAAGTGAGCCTGAAACGACGCCAGCATTAAAAACTTTCAAGCAACAAGTACAAGACCTTTTTCATTTCCTGAAAGAGAGTTATCTGGTTTCACCATGGATTGAACTATGGATTATTTCTGGAATATTTTTCTTTCTGCTTTGGCTAGCTTTGGTTATGACTCTTAGCGTGCTTATAAATGGCAGATACATCCATATGGACACTGAAAGTAAAAATGTGAACTTACTTTTAAAACCACACAAATCATCCCATCGTGAAACAAGAGACTTGTCAGCAGTGAACATCACAGCCGTTCCTATACAGGATGGTATAGTGTGGGACAAAATCGATTTCGATATATTCGGCCCAACAGAACTTTTGAACATTCCACATTTATTTAAAATTTCATTAAGTGACTTTATTGCTTCCAGTACCTATTCTGATGATTGGGACTTTGAGACTGTTAATGATATGATGTCTGATCTAGAAAGTGTCAGAGCGCCACTTCCTCGGAGTCTATACGTTGCTCTATGGGCCCACCTCTCGGTACCTCCAATTCAGGATGCTATTACAGCACTGAAAGTTAGAGTGACCAAGTGGGGGGAAGGGTTTGAGGAAGGGAACAGCTGGGAGGGAGACCTGTAAAACAAACAGATAAACATACAAACAATAACAATCAGTATAAATAATTCTCAGGTACCAGACTCTGCTACGCGGAGTCTTATTGCTAATGAGTCTCTACTTTATTATGAGCCCCTGATACAAGTTATACAGAAAATACACTTCCAAGGAATGTGTTACAATCACACCTTCCTAACAGTAAAGTTCAATAATATACAGAGCATATACTCATACTTATGACACAGTACACAAATGAGCCCCAGTGCGAGCTTGCCCAAGCGCTTGAAAAATCAACATACCAAAAGCACCAAAGGGCTAATCCGAAAGTTCCACATACACTATGCCAAATGGACCCAGAGCACTAGTCCCTATGTTCACCAACTCAATATGCAAAAATGAGCCAGAGCTCTAAATCGTAATTGCTGGACCTAATGCTCGACAACACAATGTTTTAATGAATTCCAAAACGCGCAATCAAAAGTGTGAGTGTAATCATACAATAGTCAAAATAAACTCCAGAGCGCACTGTTGTATGCTTGCCAAAATGTAGTTTGCAAAATGAGCCCCAAAGCGCACGATAGTGTGCTGCCAAACACTGAATACAGCAAATGAGCTCCAAAGCGCACCGAATCCCAACAAGGAAATGAAGTTACTCTGTTGCCTTCAAACAACAGAGGCTTACCTGCAGGCTCAAAGTAAATTGGAATGAACTCACGAGTCAGCAGAAGAAAGAGAGGCTGCTTCCACACAGGATCCAGAATAGTGAGGCACGCCCAATGGGTGTGGCTCCTTTTATAGGCAGACCACACCCATAGGCAACCACACCCAAAGTGACTGCTGTGTGGGGATTCTGGGATATGACCACACCCATAGGAAACCACACCCAAAGTGACTGCTGTGTGGGGATTCTGGGACATTTAGTCCCCTATAGTTACATCCAGCAGGGAAAAAGGAGAACATATAAAGGAAAATGAACAATGAAAGGAAAATACAAAGAAAACATATTGCAATGCTTAATGTACATTTACAGGACACCGCAGCCACCATTTAGCAACAGGAAAATGTAGTTTCCCACATCGTACCACAGTGGGGGCGGGCCCTAGAATGCGCGCCACAGAGGCGACGCTAACAGAAAGGTCTGCTGTGTTCTCTAACAATGAATATTTAGAGGGTTCATCAGACTATGAACAGCTTTATTGTTACAACCACTATGGTCATCATTTCTTGCATAAATCTGCAACACCTAGAAATGTGTTTATGTTTAACCAATGGGAACATTGTCCTACACCACCAAAAGGCAGTTCAAAAACGTTTGCTAATAAGTTTCCATATTTTTCAGGGTACAATACATCTGATCCAGAAACATTTTTCTATAAGAATTTAAATAAAACAGGACAGAAAATTATGTTAACCCCTTAAGTGCTCCCATCGGCCAACGGCCATTGCGAGCACTACCTCCGTAGTGCTGCGCACGTCTGTTGGCCGACGCGGCCCCGCCCACTGATTAAAACCGCCGCACCGCTGCGGAATTCGCGCCGCGGTTAAGCCGTTAACTAATACAAAACAGATTTATTCTGTAGCCTTTATTACCCAACTGTCTAGACAAGGATTTGACTTTTGGAAAGACACAATCGACACAAAATCTGTCTGGGGTTCTAAAGATTGGCAAGTGCAGGGGATAGAAGCTTTGTTTAGAGCATGTATCATCCCACATCAAATAATGTTTTTGAATAACACTGTGCAACAAACGTCTTGACTTGGTTTAGCCAAGATCAAAGACATGAACACACCTTCTGTACCAACACCTGCAAGTAATAGCACTACACAGAGAGCGGTCACAATAGACATTATACTACAAAACAACAGAACTGATTCTGATTGGTAAAAATGGTTACTCTGGCCCACAGACACAAACATCTGTCAAGAAAGATTCTTGAATAGAATACAGGGCTTTACTATCCATAGGCCAGACCCACGATATGTTCAACGTCAACATCCGGGGGTAGTAACAACATACAGTGTAGGAAAATTGTGCCTCGACTGGTTACAAAAATCTACACTCGAGGATGCGAAACAACACTTATCTTTACTTAAAGAAGACGCAGACCTTAGGGAATTCTTGCTAGGACCAAGAAAACCGCGTCAAAAACGTTTCATTTATGCTGCTTATAATGAAATATGGAAGGTTTCACAGGCAGAGGCCGCAGAAAGAATACGTGAACTTGATCGTATTAACTTAGAGAAATCTCTCACTGTGGTCAACAATGGGTTAACAACTTTGTCATCCAAAATGTATTCATTGGACAACATTGTATCCTCTGCTATTGACATACTGGAACAAGATTTAGCCATGTTACAACAAGGCCAATCTCAGTTACGTTCGATTATGTTATTAGGCTGGACGCTGCAATCTTTGCGTGCGGGCTATGTGCCTTGGCGTTTTATCAACACGTCGTCTCTGTTTACAGAATACAATCTAACGGATAAACAGATCGAACTGGCACAAAGGGGAGCAAAGTATACAGTGCTGAGCATTGAAAAACTGGAAAAATTACCATTTACGGTAGCAGAAAAACCAGCTACAGAATGGCTTATCCATGGCAAAATAACTCTGCCTGTCACTACTTTTCATTTTCAGTATTGCCTCAAACAAATGCAAGCAGGCAAATATGAAAGGTTGGGTAAAGAATACATTAAGACATCCTGGGATTTACCTTACGAATACAGATGTTGGATTGGGGATCGTGAAGTGTTTATAAGCGGTACACACTGTGAAAATGCACTAAGCGGTTCACTCATATGTCAGGACATTTCTTTACACGGGGCTTGTAATGGTTCTGTGGCAAACTTGTCCTGCCACCAGCAGGGTACACCAGCTACTGTGATTAATCCAACATTTGGCCAACTTTCTAACGAGAGTTACCTCATGTTGAATGATCAGAGCTGCTGTGGCATGTTGCCAGGCACCCCATATCTGGTAACGGTCGGCTCCAGGGTTACTTGTTGTATGCAAGTATTGTTCCCCCCAATAGACACAGTCAGGGAGTCGCCTCTATGGCCTTCATTGAATGTTTCTTTTATACGTTTTGATACTTTAAGCAGAATGAAAGCCATGCTTTTGCAACAGACTGTGCCTTTGACCTCGGCCAAAGAAATCTATGATTTACAAATTGCAAGGACTTCAGCTGAGATACAGGCTTTAATTTGTACAAACTGCCCTATACATTTCGTAGAAATGATGGGACGTATCTTAAACATGTATGATACGAGCGGAATTGTACATGTATTTAAGACAATCAGTTCAGGACTGTTAACACCTTTTCAGGCAGTCCTCGGAATCATTCCAAACTTCGCACATTCGGTGTTTGGTGGTGTGCCATTAATTCTAGCACTGGTTGTGGGAATCCTGTTTTTATTCCTACTACTACGCTATGGCAAGCCTATCAACCGGCGTCACTCCCAGCAATTTGGAGAAAGTTCTCCTAGAACGGAAGTGCCGTGAGCGGATAGTGCAACTTTTGGGCATACCTCGTCTACGGGAACTTAATACAACATGGTTTCTGTCATTTGGACCAATCTGGCAATATTGCATCTTACCTGTTCTACGCTGCCTGTTTTGCGGTGAAGAATGCGTGCTAGACACCTGTCTAACACTCCCATCAGTCATGCCAACGGATATCGATACTCTGCTGGACCCGATAACGGCCCATGCTCTGTGTTGTCCCCAAAGGCTGCCAATCCTGATGACGGCATTCCTTGAGATCTCACAGACGCTTCCTGCTGCTGCTGAGGTACGAGATGGATCAACAGGCACACAGGTAACAACTGACGCGAAGATTGCTGCGGCATCCTATGCTGAAGGCGATGCTTCACATCTCTGTGCAGTTAACCTTCTAAATGAGGTATTCCAACTGTCACCGACATCGGTAGACGATCTTTTGTCTACAGAAATAGATGATTTCATGTTTACACCAGCCCCATACACTGACTTTGATTCGGCTCACAGTGTACCAGGGAAGCAATGAAATTTGGCCTCCATATTTTCAAAACAGAACAAAACTTGGAACTCTTCCTAAAATTGAACTTTTTCTTTTTCTCTATTTTTTGAAAATACATGGCAATTCAATCTGCTTACAGTAGAACTATTCATATAAAACGGACTTCTTTGAATACTTCCAGGGACACATTGTCACCTTATTTACCACAATTTCATTTAGTACCATGATATGCAATGGCTTTGATTTTTGAAAACTTGTCAACCATTTCGTCCTATGTATATATTTCTGTTTATTCATTCATGTTGCATTTTATTTATGATATATGCCTAGAATGAAAAAATGCTTTAAAATGTACAGTACCTATTGCATTACATGTTTAGCAACAGTTTGCTTTTAAAAACTTCTCTTAATATGCTTTTAGAAATGTTTTTAGCAACATGTGGTACTCAGTTTAATGTTTAGCATTTAGTATTATCGTTCATTCGAAAGTGGAGTGGGTGTTGTATTCCGCTTTAGGTGTCCGTATATAGGTTTTCCAGAAACATGTCCTTATATAGGCACAATTTGCATTGCCCTTATATAGGCATAAGATCCCAGTCCTTATTTAGGCATTAGCCATGCAATCCAAATACAGGCATGGTCACTTACATCCGTCCACCCTAACGTCACAACGAGTTCTTAGAAACCAGACCCTTAAGCTCTTGGGACTTCCCCTAGCACAGGATTATTGATTTCTCCAAGAACTCATTTATTATGCATGAACCGCTATACCTTAATGGTTTATTCCTGACGTCTTCCTCTGCCCGACTTTACGTCAATGCTAACATTCCAAGGCACCTACCGGGTATAAATATACCTTCCCTTGCCCAAGCAAGTAGGAGGAGACCTCGACTTTAGAGGAGCCTGTGTCCCGGCCTGACGCACTGACAAGAGACGCTGTCATCCCTGCTCGCAGAGAATCCAGCTTCCAGTGTTCTGACTCCCTTTGCGGGGTGTTAGAGTTCGAGACCCGGAAGGAGATTCCTACCTCTCTCATTCTCAAGGTATGGAGCTGACTAGAACCTAGAGGGACTCTTGGTATACTAGACTTGGCATACTAGACTATAGCATACCATACTATAGAATACTTCACCTACTCCTTACCTTGCACTACACTTAGGTTAGGTACACTGGGGTAGAACTAGTTAGAGAAGCATCTTATGAGTACTCGCATTTTTAGCTTATGTTATTTATGTATATGCATATATGTGTCATAGCTAAAAGATAATGCTAGCGCAGTATTATTTCTTTCTACTGCTTACGCTGTACATTATATATCTTGCATACTGTCTTGTGATCATAACAGCTCATATCTCTTACACGAGAAACAAGACTGTTCAATAAATCCTTCTATTGAAACGCCCGTCTATTCTTTCTGTGTAACTCTGAAGAAACTAAGCATGCACGATTACCTGAGTGAAACTTTTATCTATTGTTTCCACGATTCTGAGAGTGTTCCGATTCTAAAGGGAAACAAAGTTGTCATGTTTATGCGGTTGCCAGAAACTACTCCCTTCTTGTTTACAAGGAGTTTCTAGTGTCCTCTGAGGTAGCTGGCACAAAGTAATTATGTTTAATATACTCGATAGGGACATACTGACCTCAGTCCTATGTCGAATCTATAGGGTATATTATTCCAATGCGCAGAGCCTATTAGGGAAATAGGAACTACACTACACCCTGGCTGCCCAAATCCGGCAACACCACACAAACCTGGGGCTAGGATTCACAACCTGCGGTATCGTTGATCTCTGTATGCAGACGATTTTACTCTTTATGTGAGCCACCCAGAGCACAACCTTTCTCCATTAATTTGTGAACTCATATGCCTTGGGGGCCTGTCTGGAGTTCAAATTAACTGGGCTAAATCTGTGATACTCCCGCTAACGGAAGCCGCAGCTCCATTCCCTATGGAATACCCACTTCAATGGGCCACCAGCCCTGTTAAATATTTAGGTATACTCGTCAGCAGAAATGTTGAGGAACTTTGGAAAGCCAACATCGGCAGAGTCATGACTTGGTTTGAGGATTGAGTTCCCCTGTGGTCAAAGCTCCCACTGTCTATGGCGGGACGGATCGCTATTGCAAAAGTGGTTGTATTACCTAAATTTCTTTATCTATTCGTGAACATCCCCATTCCAATCACATAGGCCTTTTTTAAATGACTCCGTACTAACCTCATCACACTAGTCTGGGCGGGACAACAACCCAGCGTAAAGTATGAATTATTAACAATACAACATTTGGACAGTGGACCAATTGTCTACAGAAGGCACCACCCACTGGAAGTCACCAGACTTATATGTACCATCACCAATATCTATGTGCTAACTTTGATAATGCCCTCTGTCCAAGAGCACCACCCTTGACATCAAGGTAAATAAAACTTTTATGAAATCAAAGTTGCACCAAATGTCCAAAATGTGATCCATTTAGATCATTTCAAATAATGTCCAATCCATTCAGTAAGGCATAATCACGTTTCTTTATTGGTTTCTTTAAAAGGCCACAGCCAACGCGTTTCGTTCTGAAAACAGAACTTCTTCAGGGCTGTAATTTAAAAAACACATATATGCATATCAACATCACCATATTTACAAACAATGATACAGACAATATCTACAACATATGACAGAGCACATATAGACAACGAACCCAATTATGTAAAAAGAACTTAAGCTTCCTCAAGCGTATCCTACATAATATGAAACATGACGAAAAATGTATATGACCATACCCAAAACAAAACAAAATCCCATAAAAATGGGAAATATCATCACTGGCAGACATATAATTCTCCCCAGTATAATCCAATCACATGATATTCACATATTAACGACAAAAATCTTGTCATAGAGCGTCTCCCCAAGATAATGTACAGAAGTACACTGTTATTTATATTTCTTAATTGAAACCATATTCAGAAGATGTACTTTCTAAACATTTGTTCAGGGCCATAAAATACCCACATCCACATAACTATCCAAAATCAATCGAATTTTTTGAAAAATAAAAAGCACATTTAGAAAGCTCAAAAATAAAGATGAACATACCGAAAGTATTGTTGTACGTCAAGATGTTAGTTAGTAAATACGTCAGGCAATATTTATTGGATCAGAATATTCATTTAGAGATGGTACTCATAACTCTGTATCACAAGAAGGCAATATAAGAGGACCAAATTAAAAAATAATTCCCAAAATATTTCAGAAAAAACATTATACTTAATTCTAATAAATATAATGGTACTGAGCATACCTGATTAAGATCTCAAAGTTGCTATATTGATTGAAGATGGCGTATTATGCTCATATATTCACCGCAATAAGTGTGCGTCAAGTATATTTTCCTCGTGATGATGGATTGCTTGTTATGACATGATAATCATTCAAATGGTTCCTGTGGCAATATGTTTTGGACACAGTACCAACGAACCTATAAGAATCAAAGCCATATTTAACCACGCATACTCCGTACTCAAATGTCAAAAATGTTTCTCTCTTATACCTGACCAACTTTATGACCCAATATTTACCCTTATATAAGGTAACAACTCAAGGAGTGTATACTTAATAATTTGTTAAGAACAAATCTCTGGAGGGGTAACCTTTTGACGCAAAAGGTCAATGGAAATCACTCCAACATACACACATAACAAATGCGGTTGCTATCATCAAATACGTTACACGTAAATAAACGCGATCTATATTTCAACATACCCCAACGGAAACGGAAAGACGTTTCGATTCATGAAAGTCACCCTTCACAATATAACAGGCGAAAGCCCCATGGACTTAAACAGAGTATTGCTAAAGAAATAACACCCACGCTTCTTAAAATATCACCCTTATCAATTTAGAAAATAAAACAAAAGCCAAATGATCTTCCACAGAGTGTTTCTAAAGGAATAACCCCAGCACTTCCTGGAAAATCTAAATTAAATGAACCGTTCTCCAACTAAGCAGCGCGCAAACCATACCGCAAAGACCTGCTAACCGCCAAATAAGCAGCGCGCAAACCGGACCACAAAGAACTGGTAACTGTCAACATAGGCAGAAAGTCTAATCCCTAGTGCATTACCTTATTCTTAGGCCATTAGGCTTCGGTCATTATCCGACGTTCCAGATCCCGCCCGTGGTTCGAAACCCAGGGGCGGGAACCGGTGTTCTAAATACCTGATTAAGCATCATCATTGTGCGTGTGCGACGTATAAAGAGTCGCAATATGTTACGAAAGTATGGCGGCCATATTGTAATGTATCAAGAAAGGTCCAGGTTGATGTATATAATAATAATACGCTACATACAGGGTGAAAGAGTACGATTATAAATGCGAGAAAGAAGAAAAAAAGAAAGAAAAGGAAGGTTGGGGGATTTTGTTAAAGAAGATAAAAAATAATTTTTTGAACACAATCCCAATTTGGCTTGATACAAAAAAAACAAACGAACAACGACACACAAATATTAACCAAAATGTAAAAAGGGAAGAGGTTTGTCGATTTGTAAGAGGGTAACAAATGGCAATCATAAAAACACGAGATGCGAAACAGGGAATTTCCAAAAACAAGAATACCACATTCCACTGTAGGAAATAGAATGATCTAAGATCACTTCCACAGTGTTCAGGTAAATATTCACCCTGTATTCATATTAAATCAATATAAGATATTCACTTCCAGAGCGAAAAACAAAGAAAGAAAGAAAAGATGTAGCCATGAAACATATTATAATTTGCAAATATGATGACATCATTAATAATGTCATCATATTTGCAAATTATAGTATGTATAAGAGGCTGGCATTACACTGGCCGTGTGTGTTTTTTTTAAAAACATATGAGTGATTGGCTATCTCCTTTCAATAGGTGCCATCCTATTAGGGCTCTAATATGTTTCAAGCCAAATTGGGATTGTGTTCAAAAAATTATTTTTTATCTTCTTTAACAAAATCCCCCCCAACCTTCCTTTTCTTTCTTTTTTTCTTCTTTCTCGCATTTATAATCGTACTCTTTCACCCTGTATATAGCGTATTATTATTATATACATCAACCTGGACCTTTCTTGATACATTACAATATGGCCGCCATACTTTCGTAACATATTGCGACTCTTTATACATCGCACACGCACAATGATGATGCTTAATCAGGTATTTAGAACACCGGTTCCCGCCCCCTGGGTTTCGAACCACGGGCGGGATCTGGAACGTCGGATAATGACCGAAGCCTAATGGCCTAAGAATAAGGTAATGCACTAGGGATTAGACTTTCTGCCTATGTTGACAGTTACCAGTTCTTTGTGGTCCGGTTTGCGCGCTGCTTATTTGGCGGTTAGCAGGTCTTTGCGGTATGGTTTGCGCGCTGCTTAGTTGGAGAACGGTTCATTTAATTTAGATTTTCCAGGAAGTGCTGGGGTTATTCCTTTAGAAACACTCTGTGGAAGATCATTTGGCTTTTGTTTTATTTTCTAAATTGATAAGGGTGATATTTTAAGAAGCGTGGGTGTTATTTCTTTAGCAATACTCTATTTAAGTCCATGGGGCTTTCGCCTGTTATATTGTGAAGGGTGACTTTCATGAATCGAAACGTCTTTCCGTTTCCGTTGGGGTATGTTGAAATATAGATCGCGTTTATTTACGTGTAACGTATTTGATGATAGCAACCGCATTTGTTATGTGTGTATGTTGGAGTGATTTCCATTGACATTTTGCGTCAAAAGGTTACCCCTCCAGAGATTTGTTCTTAACAAATTATTAAGTATACACTCCTTGAGTTGTTACCTTATATAAGGGTAAATATTGGGTCATAAAGTTGGTCAGGTATAAGAGAGAAACATTTTTTGACATTTGGTACGGAGTATGCGTGGTTAAATATGGCTTTGATTCTTATAGGTTCGTTGGTACTGTGTCCAAAACATATTGCCACAGGAACCATTTGAATGATTATCATGTCATAACAAGCAATCCATCATCACGAGGAAAATATACTTGACGCACACTTATTGCGGTGAATATATGAGCATAATACGCCATCTTCAATCAATATAGCAACTTTGAGATCTTAATCAGGTATGCTCAGTACCATTATATTTATTAGAATTAAGTATAATGTTTTTTCTGAAATATTTTGGGAATTATTTTTAATTTGGTCCTCTTATATTGCCTTCTTGTGATACAGAGTTATGAGTACCATCTCTAAATGAATATTCTGATCCAATAAATATTGCCTGACGTATTTACCAACTAACATCTTGACGTACAACAATACTTTCGGTATGTTCATCTTTATTTTTGAGCTTTCTAAATGTGCTTTTTATTTTTCAAAAAATTCGATTGATTTTGGATAGTTATGTGGATGTGGGTATTTTATGGCCCTGAACAAATGTTTAGAAAGTACATCTTCTGAATATGGTTTCAATTAAGAAATATAAATAACAGTGTACTTCTGTACATTATCTTGGGGAGACGCTCTATGACAAGATTTTTGTCGTTAATATGTGAATATCATGTGATTGGATTATACTGGGGAGAATTATATGAATTATTAACGCTGCCACAATCACAGGGAGGGATGGGTGCACCAGACCTACAATTATATGCACTATGCGCCCAGGCACACTTTCTGCACTACTGGGCACATCCCACACCGTTCCAGCCACACGTTGCTGTAGAGACAGACAAAGTTTCCCCATGGCCATTATCGACAGCGCTGTTCCTCCCATACAAGCAACCCACCTCAGAGATAGACACCCCGCAATGCATGCAGTGGGCGTGGATTGGGTTGGAACTATGCGCAGGAATTACACACCTCTATGCCCCATCTGTCCCGGTAGCGAAACATCTCTTGCTGCCTCCCCTGCGCGAAAGGGGGGCTAGCACTCACGCCAATAAGCTCAATTTACACACCTTTGCAGTCCTCTACCCGGACGGCCAATTCCTTGCCCCTCCATCCCAGGCCACCACTATACGCACCCCCTAGAGACTTTTTTGTACTACCAACTGCGAGCGACTTGCCGTGTGCTGTACATCACATTCCCAGCTCCCCGCAGACATTTACAGCTCTGGACTACATATATACGACCCCCTCACCCTGCAAACTGATAACATCCCTATACAATCACATGCAGCACACAGCGCCCGCGGCAGCCACACCAGCCCGGGAGGCTTGGGAACGGGACCTCGCCCTCCCCCTCACCGACGCTCAGTGGACATTCTGCTGCGGTCAACTTGAATTGTTATCCCCTAACTACAGATTACGACTTATTCATTTCAAATGTTTGCACCGCATATACCGGACCCCTGTGCAAATACACCGAATGGGGCTGTCCCCAGATTCTCACTGTCCACGCTGCTACTCGCCCTCAGCAGATTTTATCCACCTCGGCTGGCAGTGCCCCGCTATTGCCGCCTACTGGGTGGAGGTTTTCTGCATCATAGGAGGAGTCGCAGATGTATTGATATCCCCATCTCCACTGCTGGGGCTGCTGGGCTATTTGGAGGATGTGGCCCCCGGCTCCCGCAGACTTATCGCTCTCATGCTCCTCCTCGCAAAATACAGGATCACAATGAACTGGGGAGGCACACAGTCACCACGAATCCAGGACTAGATCAGAGATATTACACATTGCCATGAACAATTATCCAGCTATTGGGACATAATGCTCCTAAAGTCTCGGCCCCAGGACATTTGGGAGCCCTTCACTACTTACCTTCGCCAAACGGAACCTCCTCCCCTGGTCCCAGTCTGTTGAGATGATGAGCCTCTACCTCACAATATGCCTCCCAACACGAATCCAATGTGACATGACGATTGTTTTCTGCTGCTCTCCCTGGAGTTTCTTCAACATTGTAATGTATTGTTTTTGGTGAGGCGACTTGGGGTGGTGGGGGGGAAAGGGAGGGGGATAGGAGAGACTCTTCTGCAACCCTGCTGCTGTTGTTTTCCTCCATGATGTCAAGTATCAGCTGTGTCCCTGATGTATGTGCCTTGCCAATCATGGTATCTTTGAACCTCATGTCTGTAAAATTGCCAACAAGTTCTAAATAAAGCCACAAAAAAAACATTTCACAATAGCATTTACACAAGAGTGTTGAACAGACACACAAAAAGTTATGCTATTACACTGTATATCAAACTTCAATATTATTGTTGTTGTGCCTCATGTTGGCCTACTACTGGGATGTTTCACTTTGTTTAATGTCATCAGACAATTACCCTTGCCAGTCCCGCCCTCAATATATAGATCAGTTGCAGACAGCAATATTTCAGCTGGAAACACTCTATCATGACATGTAATGCAATTGGTACACACGTCCTGTTACGCTGCTTCTTGGTGGCAAATGTCCACATCATGAATAGAAAAGCAATAATCCTGTATGTACGAGTTACGTAAGAGGCATTGAAAAACATTCAGGGCCATATTTATCAAGTATTGCATTGGTCTTGCCTCACTCATGGTGTCACCAAGGCAACGCAATTTCTAAGTTACATCTAACAAGCAATGCAAGGGCACTTTGTGTGGCTTTTTGCAGCTCGGTAAATCAGGAGTAACACAAGGCATTACATGAGTGATGCTTTTTGTCGCATTCCCAGATTTACCAAGACAATTAAACCTGGAAATGTGTCAAAATGGTATGCCTGCTTGATAGAGAAGCAACAAGGAGAAATATCTTTATTTCTCTGCGTTGTTTGCTCTTTCTAAGTGTGCTGCACTCAGAAAGAGGAAAAGTCCTTTAAGGATTGTTTTGTTGCAGGAAGGTGTTCCTTCCACAAAAACATTCTTTCTGTAATGTTGGCACCTTTGCACCATGGCACAAAGGATGCCTAAGTTGGCGCTAGGCTACGTTGGCGTATAGTGTGCCAGCGTAGTGAGACAGCTAGAATGCACCATATCTTAGTAAATATAGTGCCTTCCTGCCCTCTCCATTTCACGCAGCTCAGCAAGTTGTCTCGCTGCATTTGGCTGTGTCAAATAATTATAAATCTGGCCCTTGATGTTTTAAATAAAAATTAGATTTTAATGGATGGATATACCACGTTTATGATTTTTGCTGTGGTGAGAGCCAGAGTTGGTTAAATATCTGTGAGGGTTGTGTGTTTGTGATGAACATGAAGCTCACACATGGCTAGAAAATACATTGTGGCATCTTTATTACATGGATTCACTGTTGATAGTTCACCATCCAGGTATGAGCTACGTGCCATAGCTACTGGATGTTGAGCACAGGTTTCTTTAGTGACTATATTGGTTCACCCTGACAAGAATTGTGATTATTACGTGAGGTGGGTACTTGCCCCCTCAAATAATAGCCTCATTTTCTAACAATTATATATAGGCCTGTTCCTGGAGAATGCAGCCTACAACTTTTCAGTGAAAGAGCTTTTAGAATAGGGTACCTATTTCAAATACGTAGTGTGCCACTTTTGTATATATTAAACACTCATGAGGGTTTTGCAGTCATATATTTTTGTAACACATACCACAGTCCGAATTTGACATTTAACTTCATTGGTGCAATTTTCTTTACATCAAAATTAAATAAGCCAAATAAGGTAATGCAATATATGATTTCGCGGGAGAGCACAGACACAACACTACTGTTTAGCAGTGGTGTAGTGCACAGAGTTCTACAACCAGCAAAACTCGACAGGAAAAATATTGTCGAATCACCACAAAATGGTATGTTTATTACACTGATGATGGGATTAGCTAGATTAATAAAGAAATGTGTACAACACTGTATGTTGTCTCGCAGTTACGTCAGAGCACTACTAAGTAAAACATTGTAAACAGAGAGCATCAAGAGTCCAGTCAGTGTTTTGGGAGGTGCCAACTTGATAGACATCATTGCAGTTTCTGCAAAAAGGAACCTCAGTTGAAAACAATCCAAAACATACCTCCTAAGGGATTGCTGCACCCTATTGCACTTTGCTGGACTATTTAACCCCCTTACATTCCATGTCATTAACTTATACTTAAACCACAGTCTGACCATACATATACAGTATGTACCCGTCCCTATCCCCGCTCACCAAGGACAGATCCTCAACTCTGCCTACTTCTGCGTTCATCTACGGAAGCCTCCTCCCCATAACCTCATCACGATGCAGGACTAAGAATAGAGGCATTGTAATCAACTTAACCATTAAATAAATCCCAATCAACCCGCTACCCTCGGGCAGTAGCCACTAGACGCTCTTGGTCAAGAGGCTAGTAAACCCTGCCCCAATTGCCCTCTCTAGTCCACTCAACACTAGTAAGACCTAAAAGTAATCAGAGTGTGTATTTACTGACTGGGACCCCTGTAACCCCACTGATCACAAGACCCACCTTGGAGCTCAGCAATTCCCAGTAGTCTAGGCCCCAGACCTCCCCAGCCCAAGAGTTTGGAGTCCACATCTGTAGTCCCTGTGTGCATTAAACTGAGTCAATAGCCCACTTCATGAAGATCTAGGAAAATGAAAAGTCAACTAATAACAACAACAGCCCTTGAAGTCTAGGTTTACTCATTTCCAGTACCATGTCCCCAGAGTAGACAGGCTGTTTTGTTCCAACCTTTCATACCGAGAGCCCTTTATCGCTCTGAGTTTCTTGTATGGTGTCCAATGGTGAATAGGGGTTCTGCGTCTCAATGGGCTCATGCTCAGCCCGCAGTGTACCATCAGCATTACCCAGGATTCGTCCCCATGCACGATCCATGGGAGCACCGCTCTTCTGCAAGGGTGCCTCATGTTGTCACTGGGAGCACCTTGCTTCCCTGTGCTTCGGTTCTTGCCACACGAGGCACTGCTCCTTGTGCTGAACGCCAACTGAATCCATCCATTCGAGAGCCTCTTGAGGAGCCTCATAAAAGAACACTTTGCCCTTGTGTCGCAGGGAACATCAGACTGTAGTTTATATTGTGCTCCCGCAGCCTCTGTTTGATTGAACTCTTGAGGAGTCCTTGTGATTTCCGGATGTAGTCATGGTAAATTTGAATCAGGGTATCTTCATATCGGGGGGCATGGACACAGACATGCTGCAGAATTTTGTCCCTATCCTGATAGTTGAACAAATAGGCTATAATTGTGCAGGGCAAAGCTCCAAGGCACGGAATCGGCCCCATAGCCCTGTGAGCACGTTCAATGGTGAAAGATTTGGACAGCCATATCAGCTTAAGGCAATGGTGATCCAGTCCTCTAAAAACAAGTCTGCCGCGGGTCCCTCCGCACATTCAGGAAAGCCAAGGAAGTGCAAATTATTTTGCCTGGATCTTCTCTCAGTGTCCTCCTGATACAGGTCTATATAAGTCGTACTTCATTTGAGTCCAGCAACTGTGGTCTGGAGGTCCCGTACTGTAGTGTGTAGGGCAGCTATATCCTCCTCCATAGATGTGGCCCTCTCTGTCACCTTGCAGAGGTCCTGGCACAGGTGTTTACTTTTAATTGCCATTGAGTCCATTTTCGTTTCTAGCGCTACTCTGGACCTCCGTATGGCCTCCAGTATTTCGACCGTTCCCTGTGTTGGCTCCCTGTTCTCTGGTTGGGGTGGCTCTCCATGTACAGCCTCAGAAGTGCCTAGGCCAGGGACTGTATAATTCACTATTTTGTTGGACTGCACCCACTTCTGGTGTTTTGTCTTTAACCATTATGTTGTATGAGTATATGGGGGTGCGTGCGAATCCTCGGCTGGTCGGAGGGAGGGAGTCCCGGCCACGCTAATCACCCTGACTTCACGGCCCTGGTGTTCTAGCTGGTCACCCAGCTCTTGGTGTCTGCCCCTCGACAGCCTTCAGAACCAGCGCTGCAGACACGGCCCTCTCAGGGCTCAGTTGGGCTGCGGGGGAGGTGGGCGGCACCGGGGAGTAGTCGTGTCGCTGCGGCTCTCCTCACCCCCACCCGCTCCCATGGCGGCCGTGCCGCTGGGCGACCGAATCCGCGCCGTGCTGGACGTGGCGCTGCGGGTTCCCTGCATTTTCATCATTGACGCCATCTTCAACTCGTACCGTGACCCGAGTGCGGGTCGCCTGGACATCGCCGCCCAGATCCTGCTGCGTCTCTTGGTTAACCATGAAAACAAAGGATGGACTTCCACGAGCCTTCACACTGGTTAAGCAATCATGGTGGCCATCTTGGAACGGTACTGGATTACCACTGGTTTTGGACTTCTCTGCTATGCTTGCCCGCAGGTTCACTTCTGGTCCTGATCTATTTGAACTTTTGGAACTTTAACGATGCCCCCTGGGCGGAAACCAAACTGTCTGTACTTTTCGCGGTGCCCGAGCAACTTTGGCTGATGCCCGGTGGAGCTGTCATATGCAGCTATAGAGGAGTTTGGCTCTGGTTCACCCCTCGGCCGGCACCTACCCAGCCGGACACCGGACATCGTTTTCCTCGCCTCCCCGTTGTGTTTTCCTACCTGCATTCCCTACCCCCGTTTACCATTCCCCCTCTACCTCTTCACTCCCCATAAGACATGTGTACGCGCTAATAATCTCACATTATTGTGTAATCATGGTTTTTTCTTTTCTCCTATGTCTATACTTGTCTATGTAATTATGGAACCTGTAACTCACTGATCCTCATGTAAAGCGTTCTGATACCTCCGGGTCTAGCCAGCGCTATATAAAACTTTGCAAATAAAAAATAAGAAAAACAAATAAAATAAAGTATAATGTGTGGGGGGGATGGGTCTTCAATCCCAGTACACCGACCTCACTAGATAAGGTGCCATGTAGGGGACAGTGTCTTCATGTCCCCATGAATACCTTTGATGTCACTGATGCCCCCCGAGCCTGGCTGCCACCGCTGTGAGGGATTTGAGTGAGTCTATAGGCCAACCTGTTCTGACATTGAGGAAAGGCTGCTCCTCAGACACTTCCCCCGTTCCAGGCCCCCAGCACGCCACTTCAGACTCTGCTCATCAGCGTCCAACAGCCCAGGGCCCTACTGCACCACTTTTACTCATGCAGGCCACACTCTCCGTAAAGTAGACCAGCTCCACAGCATCACTCAGCATATCACTCAGCATCACTCAGCAGCTGGCGACTCCGAGACTGCCCGCTGGCCACCAGTGCCTCTCCAGTCGTGGCTGCCAACGGTCTTTCTTGGACATTACAGGCACTTGTCCAGGCCGCACCCGTCTCTCATCATCAACAGCCGCTGCAGCTATGGCTGACCCCCGGAACTACCACTGACATCTATTCTCTGCCCTACCCCACTTTAGGGGCCACCAATGGGACAACAACCTCAGTCTAGGTTAGTCCACATTATGTATGGCTGCTATATTCGTTGGATGTTGCAGGATAACACAGGATTATTGTGCCCGGGCCTGGAGTTCCCCAGAGGCACATCTAAGCAGCCATTTTGCCAGGCCACACACCAGAAAACATCCATTTTATTATTTTGGTGAACTTGTGGACGTTGTAAATGAAGTTAAGACAAGTTGTATATTTTAAAATCTTAGTAGTGATTTCCCAAAAGTTCACTAACTATGCACAGTTTCCTATTTAATGGTTTCCCCATCTGTACTGTTTAATGTGATGTGCCTTGTATTTCCTGGTCATAAACGGTGATTTCATACTATCTGCCAATCACTTGACTGTATGTCTTGTGCTACGGCATGCACACATTCCAGAAGCAGAAGCTTCCACACTGTTTAAAACAAAAATATATTTGGCGTGACTACCAAATCGCTTTAATATCTGTAATGTGTTCTAATCTTTAAGGTATTTACTTTGTTCTGTCGGTCAATTGTTCATTAGGAGTGATTTCATTCACATTCATTTGCCTTTTCTACGTGAAGAAACATGTATCCAATCATTTTTATGTCTGCTATACTTCCTTCAAAGGAATGGGCGCTGTAGGAAATTAAATTATTATTTGGGGTGGGCGACTGCTCACCTCAAGGAATAATCACAACCCTGGCAAGGCTGAAACTATAAAGTCACTAAATTCACCTGAGCTCAACACCCTCTTAGCTATGGCACAGAGCAGACAGACTTAAATTATGGTAATGTATAATGCATTTCTGCAATACCAAACCAGTAATGAATACAAAATGCCAAACAACAGAAATTCCAAGTTACCTATTTAGCAATGAGAGAAATAGAATAAAATATCATAAACAAAATGACACCAAAATAATACAAATCAAAACGCGAAACAAGAGATTTGAATTTGTAACGTTTTAAGTTGGAATACGCCCAAAAAGCACTAGGAGCCAGCAATAGTCTATGGTCATGGTAGGCCAGGACTTAGGCTCAACTTTAGGCAGACCACGATGGAGCACAGGTCAGGTACACCAACCAGGTTCATCCCGGTCAAGGATTTTACCTTCTGGCTTAGTCTTTGTAGTCCCAATCAACCAGACGACTACACTTCTGAAGCTCCCCAGGACCTCGGGGGAGGCACTAAGAGACTTGCAGGGTGTCAGGCAGAGGACAACAAAAGGGTCCAGTCCAAATCTAGGTGTCCTTGGTCAGCTGGGTACTTCTAGGAATAGGCCTCTTGCAGCTTCTTGTCTTCCCATAACCACATAAGAGGTCAGCCAACAGGCCTGTGGAGTCCACGTTTTATTCCTGGGTACAAGATGGAGAAAGTCCAGTCCTTCAGGACTTCTCTCAAGTTGCAG
Source organism: Calotriton arnoldi (assembly GCA_963921515.1). Taxonomy (NCBI): domain Eukaryota; kingdom Metazoa; phylum Chordata; class Amphibia; order Caudata; family Salamandridae; genus Calotriton; species Calotriton arnoldi. Next base: position 227,193 of record CAWUFW010018180.1, read on the forward strand.
ACAGCAGGTACAGACCTCTTCTCATCTTCTGCAGGTCCAGACTGATGTTCTGAAGTGGGTGCCACATTAATGCCTGGCACCAGCTAGTTGGTCAGGGGACTCCAAGCCCCTCCCTAACCAATGGGGTAAAAGTTCCCTGGGATAATCCTACCCACTTTTGCAGCAGTTTCTGTTTGCCTTACTGAAAGCTGACCCAAAATTACTTGTCAGGGCCTTTTCAAGATGGCAAAATTCTTCAATCACACTAAATCACAATAATCACACTAAATTTGGACTCAGAGGGCTGGGTGTGTGTCTGTGGGAGTGTCATAGGGAAATTTCCAGTTTACTCCCACATCTAAAACTAAGATCCAGTTTGAAGCAGGAACTTTCTCCACAACAAACCCAGAGACAGAAGTCTGATAGGACAAAAGCAGGGCCCTTCAGCAACCAGACAGGGGATAACACAAAAATTGTCTTGGCACCTTGTTCTCTCCCTTTCAAGTGTGTCCCAAGTGTTACATGTAACTCAACAAGTGGGGCCACTCCAGTCCTGGACTCTTGTGAGTGGGCTTATGGTGCTCTGCCAGCCTCTCTAGATTCAGAGGAACCGATGCATTTCCGCTGCCGCGCGATGCAACCATGAGCAGAACTGACGCATCGCTGCAACTGCGTGGATTGGAACCGCCGCAAAGACACGCATCGCGTAGCAGCCCGTCGCTACATTGAAACAGCCGCTGTGTGACGCATCCTCGGAGCAGGCCCTCGCATCTCTTGTTGACGGCCACCTCAGCAGCGATGGCAGACTTCTCATGGCAACTTCACAGCTCCTCGGAATTGTTGCGGCTCATCCTCGATTCCGAACTATGCAATGCATGCCCTACTCGATGGAATCTTCGATGACGATGCAGGATCTTGCACCGCAGTCTTGCTGCAACTCGGGACTGATGCATCGCTTTGGCTGCCCTGTGCATCTTTGACGTGGATCGTCACAACGCTTCGCAAACCAAGATTTAAGGTACTCTGTTTAGCGGGCCTAGCTGGCTCCCTACAGCTGGCCCACGATCCATCACACTAAGCCTGAACTTTTTCCTTTTTCCTGATCTGGCGCAACCAGATATCCACAGTTGGCACTTTACGCCTTTTGGTGATATTTTCTCTAAAATCTTCAAAATTGAATATCTCTGGTTCTACGTATTGGGGTTTTGCCATTTTGTTTTTGAAGCTCTGCTGTGGGCTCCTTTTGTAGGGTGTTTTCACTCTTTTAGTGTTTGAAGTCTTGCACAAATACTTTACATGTTGTGTCTCAGTTAAGCCTACCTGCTCTGTTCCTAGCTACCCGAGGGTTGAGCACAGGTTAATTTAGGGACTGCTTGTCACTTCACCCTGAGCAGAATTGTGGTTACTGTTCAAGAAGGTTTTCACACCCCCTCAACCAGTAACCCACTTTCTTACAATGGCACAATAGGTGCTGTAGTCCACAAGTGGAATTTAACTTTCAGGTCTAGCTGCACTTTCTACACCGTATACAAGGGATGTAGAGGCAACTTGAATGTGACAATTTGGAATAAGCCAATTTAATCATGTTTAAAAAGAGGAACAAGGGCACGCTACTCCTGGTTATCAAGGATAAGTGTGTAAGGAAAGGAGTACCCCTGACACAAGTTTCTAAATCAGGGAAAATAACTAGTATGTAAATATCACAATTTTAGGAACAATGGAAATAATAATGGACCTGAACAATATAAAAAATATATACATGCAACCTCTGTTCAGTAGTATCAAAAATATTTTTTATTATTATTTTTTTATAAATAATTAAGACTAAATACACAAACAAGGATAAAACATATAGTCCTCTGTATGTATGTTTACACTGGGTTCGAAAGGTCAAATGACAGAGAAGAAATTCTTGCATTGACCAAATATCATGTATAGTATACACAGTGTCACTCATTGATATATGGGGAGTTGTTTAGCAAAATACAGTTGATATCATAAACATACAGACAAAAATAATCATATTAATATATTCAGAGGACAATCATTTCTGGCATGGCTTTTGGAAATCTGTGTCCTACGCGCGTTTCGGCTGTGTGCCTTCATCAGGAAGCCATGTACAAAAAAACTGAAACCTAGAGAGAGGGTGCATGTACAAACAAAACATGAATCAAATTTTTTTTTAAAAGAAAAACGGCCCTATTACAATGTTGGCTACCAAAATGCTTAGAAAAGATGAAACTCAGTCCAAGAGGACTAAGGGATTAAAAAAACACTAATTGCAAGCCAGTTATAACTAACAAAAACACATATTTAATAATACGGTTTAACAATGTGCCATATTTACTAGATATCCATCACCAAGAGATAGAGCGGGACCAACAGTACCAAAGACACCTAAAAGTGGGAAATTAGATGAAAAGACGATGTCCCAAAAATAAAAATAAAAACCAAGATAAAATCTGTGAACGATTTTGACATTAGGATTGAATAGAAGGAATAGTGCGTATTGTTAATCCAGTGGTTCTGTGATATAAATAGATTTCTCAAGTAGGTAATCTTTTATGTACCTCGTTGAAACTCATAGGGGCGATTCCGATCTCGGTCGGAGGCGCACCTAACACTATTCGGCCGGGAAAAAAGCCAGGCGAATGCCTGTTTCCCGACCGATCCGCACATTATTCCGAACGAGCAAGTACGATGCGCACAACTGCATAGATTCCGACCCAGTCGTACTCACCCAATCCAGGTCCTGTTTTCCGACCGAGGCGGATCCGGAAACGCAAAATCGAGTCGCAAGGAAGCCAAAATGCAGCCCCGTCCGGCCGGAGAAGTACGATGCGCTTTCCGTACGCGCCGAACCCGTCGCTACGCACGGCACGTCAAAGCATCCGGGAGAGGCGCACATAAGCTCCGATTCGCGCCACAACACGATCCACGGCTACGAGACAAACACGCCAGCTACGAGGACGAGGCGAAGCAAAGAGAAAGACGAACGAGACGAACCAACCATGAATCCCATCGTGCCGATCCTACCAATATTCTACATCTACTACCGGAACAGGCACGGACGCATACGGCGCAGAAGGTAAGTCAGACACCAACCACAAAAACAAACTACACGTACCCGACATATAACACACACACACAGAGGGATGCAGAAATTACTTACACCAGCAACAGCAGCACCATAGGGGCGGGATGGCCATCAGCAATGCCACATATACACATAGGGGCCTGGATGCCCACCACCACTACCACCCCTACTCAGGGGGTGCCAGATGCCTACCACTACTACCACCTCTACCCAGGGTGTGCCAGATGCCTACCACTACTACCACCCCTACCCAGGGGGTGCCAGATGCCTACCACTACTACCACCTCTACCCAGGGTGTGCCAGATGCCTACCACTACTACCACCCCTACCCAGGGGGTGCCAGATGCCTACCACTACTACCACCCTTACCCAGGGGGTGCCAGATGCCTACCACTACTACCACCTCTACCCATGGTGGGCTGGATGCCTGTCACTACTACCACCTCTACCCAGGGGGTGCCAGATGCCTACCACTACTACCACCTCTACCCATGGGGGCTGGATGCCTGTCACTACTAACCCCCTACCCAGGGGGTGCCAGATGCCTACCACTACTACCACCTCTACCCATGGGGGCTGGATGCCTGTCACTACTACCACCCCTACCCATGGGGGGCTGGATGCCTACCACCACTACCACCCCTACCCAGGGGGTGCCAGATGCCTACCACTACTACCACCTCTACCCATGGGGGCTGGATGCCTGTCACTACTACCACCCCTACCCATGGGGGCTGGATGCCTGTCACTACTACCACCCCTACCCAGGGTGTGCCAGATGCCTACCACTACTACCACCCCTACCCAGGGGTGCCAGATGCCTACCACTACTACCACCTCTACCCATGGGGGCTGGATGCCTGTCACTACTACCACCTCTACCCAGGGGGTGCCAGATGCCTACCACTACTATCACCTCTACCCATGGGGGGCTGGATGCCTGTCACTACTATCACCCCTACCCAGGGGGTGCCAGATGCCTACCACTACTACCACCTCTACCCATGGGGGGCTGGATGCCTGTCACTACTACCACCTCTACCCAGGGGATGCCAGATGCCTACCACTGCTACCACCTCTACCCATGGGGGCTGGATGCCTGTCACTACTACCACCCCTACCCATGGGGGGCTGGATGCCTACCACCACTACCACCCCTACCCAGGGGTGCCAGTTGCCTACCACTACTACCACCTCTACCCATGGGGGGCTGGATGCCTGTCACTACTACCACCCCTACCCAGGGGGTGCCAGATGCCTACCACCACTACCACCTCTACCCAGGGTGTGCCAGATGCCTACCACTACTACCACCCCTACCCAGGGGGTACCAGGTGCATACCACTACTATCACCTCTACCCATGGGGGGCTGGATGCCTGTCACTACTACCACCCCTACCCAGGGGGTGCCAGATGCCTACCACTACTACCACCTCTACCCATGGGGGCTGGATGCCTGTCACTACTACCACCTCTACCCAGGGGTGCCAGATGCCTACCACTACTACCACCCCTACCCATGGGGGCTGGATGCCTGTCACTACTACCACCCCTACCCAGGGTGTGCCAGATGCCTACCACTACTACCACCCCTACCCAGGGGGTGCCAGATGCCTACCACTACTACCACCACTACCCATGGGGGGCTGGATGCCTGTCACTACTACCACCCCTACCCAGGGAGTGCCAGATGCCTACCACAACTACCACCTCTACCCAGGGGGTGCCAGATGCCTACCACTACTACCACCTCTACCCATGGGGGGCTGGATGCCTGTCACTACTACCACCTCTACCCAGGG